>APFE030641995.1:7282-34898 GCA_000404065.3 Pinus taeda | reverse complement strand
CCTCTTTGAGTGAAGCAGATCTTCACCCAAGCTAATGACATGAAAAATGATGAAACTAAGAGATATCAAGCAGATCTTGACCTCTTTTTTGGGAAATTAGTTAATGATTTGGGGGATATGGATAAAGGGAAGTTATTTATGCCTGTTTTGAGTTCTCTCACAAAAAATTGCCTGGTGATTGTGCCCTGAGTAGAGATGAAACCTTGAAAACATGGAACTGATCAGAAATCAAGATTCTGCAACCTCAAAACTACCTACCCAGCCTACTTACCTAACATTTTTTCTTCTTTTGGTTTGGGTGCACTTGGACTTGCACACCCATCATTTCAATTTTTTCTTTTTATGCCTTCCTATCTACAAACTGCCCTTTTTTCTTCCAAGGGCCCAAATTAAGCAGTTGGGCTCCTTTGATTCTCTACCTATCTAAGAATTTGCCAAGATTAAGCTGTTTGGATAGATTTTCATTCTCTATATTCTAAAACAGGAAATTGAAACCTAGGGAGACCAAGATTAAGCTGTTTGGACCTTCCTTTAGCTGAAAATTGTACAAAACTGGAATGACCTTTCAAAATTTGGAAAGCGGTTAGAGGAACTCTGAGTAGCCTTCTTTCTTTGGTGACTGTTTTAGCAAATATGGAGCATTGAAGCATGCAATGTATGACATATTTGGCCTGTAAAATGTCAATCATGAAATATGAGTAACCTGCTGCAGCAGGAGGCTAACAAACCCCACATTAAAAGTTCATGTAATAAAGTTAATAAAAGAAAAAATAAGACCAAGGTCATGGGACACATATTCCAAGATGAATATTGGCAAAAAACATAGTGATGGGGTATCAATTGTGATTAATTTATGGCTACGGAAATTAGAAAAGGAAAAGTGGCATTATTTGACATTTATTTATGAAAATAATATAAAATAGGAGAAAACGAAGGTGAAAGGTCACATAATTGCATGAAGAAAATTGAAGGAAAAATAGAGGAAAATGAAGAAATTAGAGGCATTAATGTTAAAAAGGCTTATGAGGGTCAGCTCACAGCCTTTTGTCAGTTTTAGCTTTGACCTCTTTTCTATTATCTTTGTTACACACTTTTGCACACTTAGAGTTTTCTTGAAGCACTCTTGGAGGATTTTGGCATACATTGGATTTGGATAAAGAAGGCAAAGGAAAAGAAGGAAAGCACAAGGGGCTAATGAGATCAACGACTACAACTGGATTTCTTTCCAGGTAATAGGTTTCATGTACGATCACTTAATTGATTTATGGATGCATGGTATATGCATGTGGTTATTTAGTTATGATTTTTCATTGGCATGGAGGAGTTCCCAGATTGGCAATAGTTTTAGCCTTGCCATGCCATTTCCTGGATAGCCATGGTGTTGTGGGTTTTTCCATATCTTAGTTTTTTATTGGTGCTCATAATTCCTTTTGGTTGTGGGTTGCAAGAAATGCTTCAAAAACCTTACAACAACTTGGTCGAGTTACTAGTCGTGGAGCCTAAGTTGGAAAAATGCTCTAGAGCCCTTGGTGGGTTAAGTTACTAGTCCTGGGGCCAGGTTAGACAAACACTATGGAGCCTTGAAATGTTGCGGGTTGAGTTACTAGCTCCTAGAGCCTTGGACAACTGGGTAGAGACCAATCTGGTTGATGTTAGTGATTTATGACTGTGAGGTGGAATCAATAGTTGAGGGCTGAGGTGTTTTGGCCTCTCGAAGCACTAGTTTGGTTTCACTTGGTTTATTCCATAAGATCCCACATTCATGCATGGAATATGGCATGAGGGTGATTGGCTGAAAGAGAGATTTGGTTCATCCCAATATATGGTTGAGTGGTACATGGAAGTTCTTGACTTGGTTAACTTTGCATACGATAATAAAATCTCTTTCCCTATTTTATTTTATAGCTACTTGTACTTTATATTGTTGTCTTTGATGGTTGTTATATCCTGGTTTATATCTTGTTCATTTTTTGGTTATATGATGTATATTATCTATGGCTCTTGATATATTTTGATTGGTTGATGAATGGTTAATGAATGCATGAGCTAAAAGTAGTTCTTGTAGATATTATTAGAGGGAAATAGACCTTATTGATTATTATGAGATAAATATCACACCTCTATGCTCAGATATGCCTTCGCCACCTGTAGATTAGTCTATGGTTAGGCTAGGTTAGGTTAGGTTAGGTCAAGTCTTTCATCAAGTTTTGTATGATTGTATTTGTCTTGATGTCGTTTATCATTCTAGAAATTCCCACTCAGGTCTAGGAAGTGGTTTGGAGGTTAACATGGAATGTAGGCTCAGATCTCGGGATCGCATGCTCCTAACTAGAAAAATTGGGTTGTGATCACATGGATGTAAGCTTGTGAATGTGGTTGTAGTATCCCAATGACATAGGTGCCTTTTTGTGAGTGTGATTAAGGGAAACATACTAAATAATAGAGCACTAGCTGAAGGTTTGGCCACATAGGGTAGTTTTTCAACCTTTGAGTGACCTGTAGGTTTTGTTGAGCTATCTTTTTGTCGTCATTTGTCAGCCCCACTCTCTTAATTGGATCTTATAGGTTGGATCATGTCACAATATATCTTGCTCTCATGTTTACCATGACAGGCCAACGACAATGGGTAAATGTGGGAGGGGTGGTTACAGATTGGTATTTAAGCTTCCAGGTTCAACACTTGCACTAGATGAGCAGAATGTGTTTTTCATGCATGCATGTCAGTGTCTATGTCGTAGTTATGCATGGATTTTCATGGTCATGGTTGTCATGCACAAGGTCATTTTGTGACATTGGTGTTACCATGCATGATGTCCATATATTGGTATTATTATCTATATATACATGTATGATGTTAATCTGGGTTGATTTTGCTAATGAGATAGCCATCCCTAAACTTCACTGAGGTATGTTTATTTTTTTTATATTTCGTTATATGACACAGTATGCTTGTAGGAATTAGAATAACAAGACAACTAGAGCAATGGTGGACTATAGTTCATGAGACTGACCTTGCACATCAAATGCATATCCAAGAAATGATTTTTCTTCTTACATAGAATACATTGTTATAAATTTAAAGGCTAAGATCTAGAGTTGAAAAGAAGATAATGAGAAGATCATTCAGTCAAAAGAAATACTTTCTAGGGAATAAGAAAAACAAGCAGAGGTCAATGTAGTTATCCTTCAAGCAGAGGTCAATGCGGGTATCCTTCAGGAAGAGGTCAATTCAATTAACCTTTGGAGTTTGTCAGATTGTAGAGACATGGACAACCATGGATTATTTATGGAAAGGAGGATTGGACTAATGGGTAATATGGTAGCAAGTATCATGGCGGGCACATGCGAGAAAGGGTTTCCATGGTCAAAGACAATAAGTTCCTGGATACACCTCATAGGATAGGCAGTGGATATGGGATCAACTCTAGTTCTATTTCAAAAAATTATCATGGTCATCATCACTATCATCATTAGAGGAGGAGTGACAGGGGATATTTTCCTGATGAGTTTAAGAAGGCCAAGCCACCTACATTCGATGGGAGCTGAATAAACTAGAAGACACAGAGGCATGGTTTCTTTGGATGGAGACATTCTTTGAGATACATGATTATATAGAGAACATGAAGGTTGCCATAGCTATTTTCAACCTCAAAGGGAGAGTAGACATCTAGTGGGAAGATGTGAAGTATGTTATACACATCAAGACAGAGGAGTTGAATTGGAATCAATTCAAGAGACTATTCAGGACGAAGCATTTATCAGATAGGTACTACCACAGTAAGGCCAAGGAGTTCTATTATATGAAGATGGGATCAATGACAGATGAGGAGTATATGATTAAGTTCCTGGTGTTTTTGAGGTATGTGTCATATCTTAAGTATGGGAAAAAAAAAGTTCATATATTTATCAGTGGATTTCCATTAGCATTTAAGGATCAAATTGAGCATAATGAGCCTTGGTTGATGGAAGAATTCATTGGAAAGTAATGAGTTCTCTTAACCTTGACCTTATAAACACTGCTAATTGGGTTGTGATCATGATTAGGCTAATGTGTGTGTATATATATATATATATATATATATATATATAAAGAGAGAGAGAGAGAGAGAGAGAGAGATATTATGTGTGTATGTATGTATGTATGTATGCATATGTATCCCACTGTCTAGCAGGGTTGTAAGGGATCATTCTTATGGAAGAATTCTCGCTTTATGCAGGTGAATGACATGAAAAGGTTCATGGTTTTATGAGGAATCAAGTGGGAAGAGAACCCCCTAAAGACTTATGAGAATAGTGTCATGTTGATATGATTTTATGTGTTGATGACTATGCTTATGTTTATGTTATTGCAGGTAATGTTGAAGGATACATCCATTGAATAAACGTAGTGCAATATGCATCATGCTCAAACAAGCATGGATAGTGGGAAGAGTCACAACCCCAACACATGGGTTGTGGATGCACATAGTAAGGTGTGGGGAAAATACTAGAGGCGAGGTTTCCTAGTAGAGACAATGTTGCCTTTGGATGGGCAATACTATTGTTGTGTGCATCTTGTACATGTTGTGTTTTGTACATGTTGTACATGTTGTGTTGTGTACATGTAATACATGTGGTGTCGTGTACATCTCATGCATGTTATGTTGTGTACGTGTGGTACTGTGTCATGTGTATTCGTTGTCTTCTATTATGTGTACATATACATGTTGTGTGGTAAACCATGTGTGGGTGTATGTGTTGTGATGTACACCATGTGTATGTCTACATGTTGGGGATTGGTTCTTTACATCCCTATAGGTTGTGGGCTATAACCCTATAACATCTTGGGGTCCATAGAGGTTATGGGTTTAAGCCGTGTAATTGCTTGGGTTCCCTGGAGACTATTGGATGGAGCCCCATAACAACTTGGGTCCCTTGTAGGCTATGGATAGAGCCCTATAATAGCTTGGGATTCCCTAGAGGTTATGGGTTGAGATAGTAGTCCTCGTAAGCCTAGACAGCCTGGGATGAGACCAGTATTGAGTTGTTGATATTAAGGGAAGAGGCAGTATTATCTTTGGATGCCCTTATTGCTGATATCGAGGGAGGAGGTAGTATGGTCTATGGATTCCCTTGTTGCATTGGATGAGAAGAGAAGACAAGGCATTGGGTGCTTTCTGGGTTGGCAACCAATCTAGTGTGTGTACATGGTGAAAGAGAAGAGAAAGAATTAGGTGCTTTATCGGTTTGGAAATCAATTTAATGTGTGTATGGAAGGAACAGAGAAAAATAAAGAAGTAATGAACAATTTAAAGATAAATATCAATATTTTATTTCAGTTTTAATTACATACATAATATATGATTTTGATTTATGATGGTTGAATTTTGAGCTAACTAGATGTGATATGTTTATACATGATGATTTGATTATAGAGCTAACTTGACTTATTGTGATAGGAAGTAAATAGAATTGTAAGTGTACATTATTGACAAGTCGCCAATGAGGTATGATTTGAATTTATTTCAATTCTTGTTTAGTCTGATGGAATTATGTGCTTGGTACAAGAAAGCATGGAAAATGCTTGGTTTGGGTGGTTAGAACTTGCTACAAGAGTTTTAGTAGAAGTAGTAAAATGAATTAGAACACGCAAAAGTGTGTTGGTGAATCATTTAAGATGAGGGCCAATGTGGGACACCAATACCCAATAGTGTCAATTGATTTCCATGACCACTCTATGACTAGTATGATGGTTTTGTGGTAGGGATATGCATTGGTTTTTGGACCTTCTGAAGTGAGGAAACCTTACCAAGGGATGAATCATCCAAGAAGGGGATGGCAGGGAACTTGGAATGTGAGTGACTAAATGGAATGGGGTGGCCAGATTTCCTGAGGGACTAGGAAGTAATGAAGGGGTATATGAGGAATAATTTTGTTTTGGTCATTACCATTGTTGAATGGAATTAGAAGAAAATTAGGAGTGTGCCCTGTAATAATGAGTTAATAACTATTCATTGAGAGAACAAGTAGCACAAGGAATGTAGTCCTAGACATTCTAGACATACTTTGATTTTAGTAGTGGATTTTGAACTTTCTATGAAGGAGGTAAACCATGGTACTACTTTGAGGGTGGAGGTGCCACCCTCTAGATTACCTTGTTGTTGATGTAGATACCCTTTCATATTATGGTTAAATCAAATGTGTATGTGTATATATATGCATATTATTGTAAATATTGTATCAAGTTGTGTTTATAAAGCTCCAGAAACAATATCATTATTTGTTTCTTGAAGAAAATGTGGATAGGTATATATGTGTTTCTGTTGTAAATACTACAATGAGTTGTGACTATAAAGCTCTGATAAGAAATATGGTTTTCATGGTTTCATCAGTTTGATATGATGTAAATGTTGCATCGAGTTGTGTTATAAATTTCCATGGGTAGCATTATTTTATGGTCATAAGCATCATAGAAAACTAAGGACGATGTTCCTCCAAGGAGGGGGGTTTTGTAACTACCCTTGGTTGATCTTCCATGTAAATAAAAATTAAAAAACCAAGCTCATGGGACATGTATTTCAAGTTGAATGGTGGCCAAACATTATAGTGGACATCATTTGTGGTTTATTTATGGGTATGGAAATTGGAAAATACAAAGAGGCAATAATTGACATTTAGTTATGAAAATAAAGGAAAACAAGAGAAAAGTAAGGTGAAGAGACAAATTTGAATGCAAGGGAAACTAGAAAGAAAATGGATGAAAAATGAAGAAAAAGGGAAAAAGGAAAGAGGAAAGGAAGAGTATAGACATCGATGATAAAAGGGAACCTTAGAAACAATTGATATCTTTTGGTTAGTTCTAGATTTTTGTACAGTTTTGACTTTAGTTCATGTTCATTCTCTCATACATGCACCCTTAGAGAATTCTTGGAGCATCCTTGGACCATTCTAGCAATCACTTGGATTGGAGAAAGAAATCAAAGGAATCCAAGGGAGCATAAAGAGATAGTTGGATCAACATCTACATTAGGCATACTTGGTAGGCAACAGGTTGCATGTATGTTATCCTTGCTAGTTTTTGGATGTATGCTATATGCATGTGGTTCCTTGGTTATGTGTTTTAATTTGCATGCACATTTTCTTGATTGACACTAATTTTAGCATTTCCTTTCCATTTCCTAGATATCCATGATATAGTGGGTTCCCCATTTAGTTTCTGATTGGTTCTTAGGTTTCATATGGTTGTGGTTTAGGACAAATTCTTTGGAGCCCTAAAACAACTTTGGTTCCTTAGAGGTTGTCGGTTGAGATGGGAGATCTCTCGAGCGATGTAACAACTCAAGTTCCCTGGAGGTTGTGGCTTGAGAAACTAGTTCCTGGAGCCTTAAATAGGTTTAGTATAGACCAATATAGCTGATTTTAGTGATTTCTGGACTGTATATGTGAGATTACTACATTTGACAGTTGAGGTGGTTTGGCCTCTAGAAGCGTTGGTTGGTTTTATTTTATTTTAACCCTTATGATCCTACGTTCATGCTTGGAATATGGCATGAGCGTGATTGTACGAAAGATTTATTTTGGTTCATCCAACCATTGGTTGGGTGGTATGTGGAAGTCCCTAAGTTGGTTGGAATTTTCATATGTTAACATGATTTATTTTCCTATTGTGATATATAAGCACTTGTACTAGTTATTATGGTGTTCTTATGGTAGAATTGCCATAGTTTCTATTTTGGTTATATGTTGGTTATATGACTAGTTTTATGATGTGTTGCCTTTACGTCTCTTGTTCATGATTTGATCAGTTACTAGATGGTTGATGAATGCATGGGCTAACAAGTATTGTTTCATCTAGCTTAAGAGGGCATAAATGCTTCTTGGTGATTCTCAGATCAATTTTACAGGTTTATGATTAGATATGCATTCATGACCTGTAGCTTATATGATTACTATATGTTTGTTGAAATATTTATCTTGCATAGGCATGTCTAGGTCAAGATCTTGCTCAACTTTTGATTTTTTATCACTATTATCATCATTGTTATGATTCTAAAAGGTTACAACATTTATGGGAAGCGGTTTGGAGGCTAGCTTGAATAGTGGTAAAGATATCATGACCGCATGCACTGAACAAGGGAAATTGTTTCATAACCACGTGGAGATAGGCCTATTGGTGTGGTTATAGCCTCCGAACTACATTCATGAAGTACGATGGGTGCGGTTGGGGAATAATCCTAGTGAAAAATAATTCCAGCTCAAGATTGATCACTTAGGGTGATTGATAGGCTCCAAAGTGATATGTAGTCTCTGATGGATGCCATTTTACTTCTGGTTTGTAGGCCCAACTTCCATAACTAGAACTTGGAGGTTGGTTATCATAGTGACACTCAGTTCTTATTTACCCTGGAGATCTTATAAAAGTGGGTAAATGTGGGAGGGGTAGTTACAATATATATTTTCTCATCCCTTGTCATTCCTTATTAGCTAAATTAGAGATTTCTTAGTAGTGTTTATTTGTTTATCCTTGAGGATAGAGTCCTTACCTTTAGCCCCATATCCAATGGTTCATGGATCTATTATTCAAAGTGTAGTCCAAAGGGACTAATGAGTGCTTGGTTGTCAAGTGCCAGCCTTCCAATTTTTAGTAATAGAGAGTGCACTGGGTCAATTAGGAAGAAACCACTGTTGTTATTAGAACCCAAAATTATTTCCAATAACATGTGATTGGGAGGCATCATTTTATAGGATAGGGATTGGAGTAAAGGATGATCAAGCTTCATTCAAGCTCAAACCATCTTGAAACCCTAGTAGTAATGAGCTTCGACGAGTCGATCAATGAATGGGAATATTTCTCTCAGTAGGAATATGTTGTGAGGCTTCATATGTGGGGTTATCTAGAAGATGTACCTTTTTACAATGGATGATCCCTCAGTCATGGGTTAGTGACTACATAATGGAAGGTTAGTGATTGGTTTTAGAGACTAGATTTCTAAGAGAAAAGGAAAGGATTTTAGGGATTCCTCCTAAATACCTCAAAGCCTGATAAGGAGAGTAACATGGCACACCAGTTGAAATGAAAATGTTTTCCACATATCCATGACATGACATTAGACCATGATGAACTTGAGCAAGAGTGTGTTGCATGTCTACCACATGAAAGTGGTATAGAGGCCACTTGGCATTGGAAGGTCCATTCTTTACGTGGGTGTAAATTTGTGCTTGGAACTCAAATTTTGACAAAATTTATATAGTTGGAAATATATCAACTAAAAAGAGGTGATGGTGAGGCCAAAGATGAGTTTTGAGAAAGTTGTATAAGAAGGAATGTTTCGTAGCCCCACCTCCATAAAGTGACATTGGAGGTCGGTTTAAATATCTTGCAACCTAAATAAGAATTAGGGAGTGGGTATGGTACAAATTTCTTCTTATAGATAATCCATCCATGCTATAACTATCCATGTTTTTCTATCTCATTTGTTCTAATATAAAGGATGAGACCACATCATAACCTTCAAAGTTGTTTCCTTACTTCTAATAGCTACAACTAGATTATCTCATTAATTTTACAAAGAACATACCAACCTAATGTACTTATTTTCATCTAAGATTTTAATACCAATTAAGAAGAACTAACTCACTACATTATTGAATTAATTTAGGTTTTTTTTCGCTTAGTATTCATCATTCTTCCATATGCGATGTAGATTATTTTCAAGGAAAATTTTGTTTACCAAGGACATATACTAATATAAATATCGTAACTTATTCAATAATTCCTTGTCCATAGATTCTTCCAAGACATTAATTGACACTAAATATGAAATACATAACCAATTTGTGTTATTTTCCTTCCTATCCAGCTTCTTCTAACCTTAGACTAATATAGCCATATGTATTCTACTATGATCCATATTGAGCCACTCTTCTTTTTCTACCAGAAGATCCTTGATCTTGAGCTTCCATTGCTAAAATATTTTCCCATTAAATTTATCACTCTCAATGTTTAAATTTATTTCCATTCTCTTTTATCATAAGATTCACCACCACATAGCTCCCACTAAAACTAGTGTTATCATAAACCCAAGATAGCTAGACCTTAGAAAGAAAAGTGCATCCGTGAAGGAAGTAACCTGGCTATAATATTAAATTTATGTTTTGAACATTTACAATAAAGGGATTGACACATATATTCTCATTCAAACATAAAATTTAATGATATCATTCACAGACAACGTCTAGGTATTTACCCTAGCAACTCTTACATGGTAAAACTAGAAAAATGCTTAGAGTTGCGCTTCTAACTCTAATTTTATTAACTTTACCACTTACACTACAATATATATATATGATATGACAACATCAAAATCCTATTGCATTGACCTATATTAATTTACAATCATAATTACCTAAGTAAAATTAGAATTCCATTGGTTGGAAATATATGTGCTAAAAGATGCAAAAAATGGAACATAAAACTACCCAGTTATTTTCTAAGTGCTCCACCATAAACCTTGGAGAAGGGGGAGCCTTGATGCCCCACTTGTGAGCCACTGGGCATGCTTTTAGCATATGTAAGTACTTGGGGATACTATTGCAAGTAATACAATAAATACCAAAAAAATTCTTAATTCCTTTCAAAGATGTTAAAGACTCCTTGTCAAAAGAATAATGTTAACATAAAGAATAAGGATCGTGACTATACTAGCAAGGGTCAAGTTAACACAACTTGCTTCCTCCAAACAATCTTATACTTATTAATGTATATTCTAAAAATGGTAGGGGACATAGGACAAGGGACAAGCTTTCTTGAATCCTACATTATTGTTGATCTCTTTTGACCAGTGGTTAGTGGTCCTAAACTCTACAATAAATGTTTCCAACAAATTGACTAAAATAGTTATCAACTTAAAGCATAATTTCTCTTTTGACTTATTACAATGCTTATCCATGGGTACAGGTCAAAATATTTTCTAAATCTAATGAAATAACATAGGAGATTAGTCTTATTATTGTGATAGTCATCTACGATGATTCGAAGTCCAACAAAGTGATCCACAATTGAGTGGTAATTCCTAAATATAACCTATCCTTTATCTCTTTTTCCATGGTTTCCTAGCCGTATGCTAATAATATTTTCCATTTTTTTTGCGTAGATTAGAATATTTTAGGCTAATCATAATGGTCCTATAAATAAAGAGACATATTTTATCATTATCCAATAAATCTTTGAGTCTAGGGTTTAGGGAAGCCCTACTTCATTACTAAATTAAAGAGCCTATGTACGTTAAAAAGAAGATAGCCCTCTAATTTTCAAGATTACAACGTTGTCACATTCAATGTCCATGGCTTTCCCTTTTCTCCCTTTTATAATCCCCTTAACCTCAAAATTTACATCTTTTATAGAAATAAATTTCATTCCTCTATAAAAAGAATTGTAACATTATTTGTGACATTATACGATTCATAAAGGTTCACAAGAATTCCAATTCGTCAAGAAAATCAGATTTCCTTAGTTTTGCAAGCCAAAATTTACCTATTGAATTTATTAGAATCTAGCTTAAATGGGTGCAAAAGCTTCTTTTTCCTTTTATTGATATAACAACATTTTACTTGTATATTTTATTATATTTTAAGGACTCACTAGAAGCATCCCCACATATCTTCTAACAAATTTTTACTCGTGGTCATATCAAGAGTTGAATATTATATTATTCTTCAAATTATTCTTAAAAAAAGGGAGATTTATTTCACTATTTAAATCCTCTAAGGAAAAAGTAGCTTTATGTTTGTCAAAATGAAAGTGCCTTTGGTTATCAAAATTCTCTTTAATAAGACATTATTGTAAGAAACAAATGTTAGAGATAGGGTTAAAATTCATGCAATGATGGTTCGAATCATGATCAATGAAAAGATCAAAGCATATGATGTGGTTCCACAACAGGATATCAGATATAACGTAATCGATAACACTACTTATCAACTAATGGATACAAGTTATCTAGTTGGATTTCAACCACTTCATTAGACCATTTCAAATTATTAGATATTTAGAACTGTAAAGTGTGATCAACTCGATAATAAACAAATTATTAGTGAGATATTTAGAGAGTATTTTGTGCCTATTAGCTAAAACAAGTTTTCCATATAGACATAGATTATTAGAGTTGGAATTATTTCTTAAAACAATATCTTTATTATTTGCACATCTAGCATTAAAGTATTTCTAGTAGGTGGATACTACCCTTATTTATGACATGCAAATATCTTGTTTTAAGCTATTGTAGAGATAATTTTTACCTAGAATGTTTTGTTAGAAAATATAAAAGAAATAGGAAAATTAAAATTATTATACATAGAATAAAATATTAGTATATAAATATTTTTATAACTAATATTTGAAATATTGATTGAGAGGGTTTTCTCTTAAAGTGGAAAGTGAAGAAAACTATTAAATTTTATATAGTCCTTTTGCAGTAATATTCCTTGTTCTATACCAACCATAAAACATGAAACAAATCCTTAATGTTCAAATTGTCAAAGAAAAATATAATATCAATTTGAAACAAAATTAAAATTTACACAAATCCTTAACACCCTAAAAATCCAATTAAGGATTTGAAATATTCCAAGTCATATATCATGTTTATTTATTTCTTCCATCTATGAAATAATTTATTTATTATTCACAATAAAAAAATCCCGAATTTATATAACAAGTTATTATGATTTATAATAAAAATCCTAGTTATTTAAAATATTAAAAACAATAAACTATAGCATTATTTTCAATTTAATTATTTATGATAAAATGTATTAAGTTAAATATAAATCAAGAAAAATGACGTCGTGCAATCCAATTGCTTATATTGCACCGAAGGTGTGGTATATATTGGAGTTGGGTGTGAGCAATTTCAAAATTTTTAAATATATATATATTTTTTATTCCTTAAAATGGTTTGTATTACATTGAGAGTTATTTCAAACAAGGTCTACCTTACCAAAACTAGACTAGTCTAAGAGTCAAAATGAAACCCAAATTGTACTCATGTGCTTTTTTCTTCACAAAGGCATATCAGTGCTATTCAGTTGAAGGGTCTATAGACAAAAGAGGGTTTCAATATCCTTGATTGACAAAAAAGAAAACTACGTAAGACACTTCATATCACTATTAAAAAAAAATTAGTCACCATATACACAATAGAGAGTTACATGCATGATGCCTATATCCCAAAACAAAATGCAAGGAACTACAAAATTGATGATGCCAGGAAAACACCAGAGAACCAAGCTAGGATTGAAATGGGAATGAGAACAAGGAATGTCATTGAGAGTGAGGAGAATGAGAGTTAGGAGTGCAACTAGAATTAACCCAACCATAACAGTTCCATTGCATCATTTGTGGGATGAGATCGGTCCAATGAGACTAGTCGGAGATGAGAATAAGAGAGAAAGGCATTGAATTTTGTTAAGGAGAGGTAGTGATCAGGGGTTTTATAGCCAAATGTACTTCATTAATAACGGCAATAGCATCATGATCCTCCGTTGATTCAATATCTAAAGATGAGATGACATATTTCTCCACTCTAGAAAGTATGCTGTGAATGTCACCAAGGTTGAAGTGAAGATTTCATAGCATCCATTGGATGTCTTCTTGTCTTGCAAAGAATCTATAATTGTCAATTTGTTTGTCCCTTATAACCATGTAGAGGAGGATGTCAAATTGTTGGTATAGAATGATAGAATGAAGAAATTATAGATGATGTTTCTTGAACCACCCCAAGTCTGGAACCCAATTACATCTATGTCTAGAGACTTTAGAATTGGAAAAACAAGATCTCCCTCCATACTCTTTCTAATCTAACAGTAGGATCTCTCTTCATACTTATAAAAGGATATAGTCAAATAAATTCACCACATAATCCCATCAAAAGAGCCTGCATGTGGATGAAGAGGAAGTTAAGCGTCTGCCCCTCCGACTAGGCTGACGTTGTCATGAAGCCACGAAAGTAGAGGTGCCCCCCTAACTAGAAGAATTGAGTGACCCAAAAACAAATGTGAGAAGTGACTACATATTCCTCCAAAAAAAGGTGGGAGAATCCAGGCGAAAGTAAAAGAGGTATCACCCCAAACAATAGAGGAAATTAAGAGTGTAACTGGTGACAAGTATGTGTAAATCAAATGGGTAACTGGGGGAACCCCAAACAATGAGACCTGTGTAGAGTGTGTGGTGAAAGTTGGACAATTAACTATGGGGAAGGAAACTAAGAACGGAGAAACAATAGAAAATAAAACACAACTCACCCTTTTAGAACCAGATGGAGAAGGAGCTTAGATACTAAACCTCTTAGACCAAGACAATGAAGTTAAAGGATACACCATTAGGTTCAGAACTTTGGAACGATGAAGGTGAAAATACTTCCACGAATTTGAAGGATGACCCCATGCTTGTGTTATGGAGGAACAAGACGAAGAACATTAACCCACTAAAGGTATGCGAGAGATAACAAGAGAAATCTAGACAACTCTTAATCTCACAAAAACATCATACACTATAACTAGACAATAATCATAAGGGAGGCATTTGGTGAATGAAAAGGGATAAGGATATGAGAAACACCACAGATCGCATAAGTTAGTGAGTCTAGCCTCGCCACCCCAATTGCCGTAAACAATTTTCCACTGAGGAGTGATATCCATGCAACTATGAAGCTTAGATGAGAATATAGTTACCAGCATTAAAAGATATTTTGTGGTGATTGGTGGGTCGTCAAATAGACCGTTGGAATTTCCAACACACACTTCAACACATTGCAATTGTTCAAGCATCATCCTCCCATCAATGAGCATGGAGAATGTCATGTCAGAAATCCCTAGAGATTGCTCCCATCATTCCAGATCAAGGTTTCCATTACTCTTGCCTAAGAGAGACTAGAAACAAATATAAACTTGTACTTAACTATAATGACTACCCGACTATCACATTGATAATGATGTGACTGGGTGAGGTGGCTTACATGCATTAATGCTTTCCATTACTCTTGCCTAAGAGAGACTAGAAACAAATATAAACTTGTACTTAACTATAATGACTACCCGACTATCACATTGATAATGATGGGACTGGGTGAGTTGTACTTAGCTATAATGACTACCCGACTATCACATTGATAATGATGGGACTGGGTGAGGTGGCTTACATGCATTATTTTCGGCGTGTGCCACACGGCGATTCCCAATGAACAAGTGGTAGGAGTAGCATTCATATTAAAATTTACCAAGCCTTGACTCATTCTCCTCTTTGACATGTCAATCATTCGTGATGTCATGGTTTGGCTTAATGGTTAGCCTCCATCAGGGAAGATGTTTAAATTATCAATGTCCAAGATTTGATAATGTGGGAATATTCCTCATTTAATACATGATGTAACAGATTATATAAAAAGTATGTGAATAGTTTTAAGTTTCTTTCTTTGTTCTTATATTTAATTTATTAAAAAATAATTCATTGAAATTTTGGCGTTATAATCTATTAAAAAATGAGTTGTCATTCCAATATGTTGTTGTTTATTTCAACTTCTTCACCAATGTCCATTTCAATTGATTTTGAAATAAAAGTGTGTGGGTTTGATCATTGCAAACACCGTCATCTACCCATCATTGTGTAGAGGGTTGGAGATTTCAATTACATGTTACACGTTTCAAGTTCAATTACCTAAACAATGATTGTATTTACTACAGAAAAAACCAATGTAACAAATTAGTGGGTTTTATGGCATTTACGTTAATGCATGTTTTCTGGATTTGCATTGTTATCGACTTAATTTTGTTTCACGAGGAGAATTTTATTGTGAATGAATGGACATGCAGTCTAGGCTTTGCACTGGAAAATGATGAACAAGGTTAGAGAAGTGATATTTTAGTGTTAGAGAGTGAACTTAGTGCAATTTATTTACATAACTTTTATTTAAGTTCAATTAAAGAAACCCTTAAACTTAAAATTATTGTTTTTCTACACAGCCACCTCTCTTTGAATAAATTGTAATACATTTATTGTGTGGTGGTTGGATTTAAAGGTTTTAGGGTTCATTTAGCAATCATGAGGGTGCATAGAAAGTGTTGATATTTTTTTAAACATTGGATTTAAGGTTGCTTTTATTAGCTTATAATAGATTTGTATATATGCTTAATTTTCATATTTTTTTTATATAAGTTAGAAATAATTAATTCCTACTTGTCTATGGTTGTAATTTCCTAATTGAGGAGTTTTTTCCTACATAATAGGAATAAGCTAGAATATAGTTTCTCCTAGTTTAGTGTGTGGTTGAGAGAATCTCCCAACCACACTAATGTACGTCTAAGATAGCATTCCTATCTTGAGACTATTGATTGTATAAATATGTGTGTAATTTCCTAATTCAACAATTAATAGAATATATTGGTTGTGTCAATTTTATCTTGGTATCAGAGCCTGTGAGGGCCTGGCCCCTCGTGGGCTGAGGGAAAATAAAAGAGTGTAGTATATGTTTGTTTGTCCATCTATATCTAAATCTCTGCTTAGAGAGGAACTGTGTCGAGAGGAGCTCCTAAGAGAGGAACTCCGCAGAGAGGAATTACGCAGAGAGGAACTGCGTCGAGAAGAAATGCACCGAGAGGAATTGCTGAGAGAAGATAT
Source organism: Pinus taeda (assembly GCA_000404065.3). Taxonomy (NCBI): domain Eukaryota; kingdom Viridiplantae; phylum Streptophyta; class Pinopsida; order Pinales; family Pinaceae; genus Pinus; species Pinus taeda. The sequence continues at coordinate 18,247 of APFE030641995.1, read as the reverse complement.
CCTACGCTATCAGGAGGAAGCAAGGCGTGCAACACGTACTGATTATCCTCAGGCTCCTTTAACTGGATATGGTGTTGATCCTGCTATAGCTGAGAGGGAGCTATTACGATATGGAGCTGGAAGGGATTATATTCCTCAGGCTCCTCTTCAAGCTCAAGCTCCATATGCGAGTCTACAATCACAAGATCCATATGCGACTCTGCGAGAATTGCTTCCATTCCTATTGATTTCTAGGTTAAAACGTCTGTAAACCCATTCCGAATGTACTAAGATTCATCTCGACACCTTGATTATCCGTCTGCGCTTGTTTTCTGAGCTGATAAACGTGGAGCCTGGTCTTGGTGCTTCATTTTTTTCTTCACAGTTTGGGGTGGAGGATTACACGAATCGTGAATTTTGGCGCTGATCTATTGTAACCCGGAGATGTGTCGTGCAATTCTGCAGACGAATTATGACAAAATCGTGATGGAAAGTATGTGTTTGGGGATCGAAGCTTGCGGGCTTCGTCTGGAGGAATGAAATGATGCAGTGATTAGAGTGGAGCAAGAATAAGGGATTGAAAATCGGCGTTGCGTGAGTTGATTTTCTATGGATAAAGGTTGAGAAAGCAGACGGGGAGGAAGTGCTTTAGGGACGGCATATGGGCATCATGCCTCGTCTCGGTGGAGGCCTAGAAGCGGTTTCAATGGAACAAATTCGATAGGGGTTTTTCACTTCTGAAGAATGCACATCCTCAGAAGTGTGGATTGTAGATTGTGCAGATCTGTGGAGATCCGCGTGCTTGGGAGGCGCTAAGCCTGTAACTACTGCAAGATCTGAGGAAGTTTCGTCCAGATTCTTCTTATCAAGGCAGTGGAAGTCGCCCTCCGTGCCACATAGTGTGAATTCATATCTGCTGTTGGAGTAGGATAAGAGAATTGTGTGGAATATAGGGACGTTTGAGTCTGCAGTTCTAGGCGTGTCCAATGCACATGAGTTGCAGAAGCTTAGGAGATCCAGGCCCCGGCAAGCCAAGCCTCAAATACCTAGTCCAAGACTCAGATATCAGGTTTTTGTTGCCCGGTTCGGGTAGTTGGCTGATTTTCTTCGTTTGCTTCAAGTTCACCTAGATTTCGGTGTGGTGAGAGTCGCTCATTTGAGCACTCTTCTTGTTTAGCCTATGGATCTTGTTGGTGATCTCGACTCTGTCGCAACGACTCCGAGCAATCTTCTTGACTAGCTTCTGGTCCTACCAAGCGATTCAGATTATCTTGCAGGGGTAGGGCATGTGGGCGATCTGCTGATCTCGCTACGATGCCCTCATTGGGACTGTGTTGCTGAGGTTGAGCATTTGCGCATACCTCTGATCTAGCTTCGGTGTTATTGGGATTGTTCTGCTGAAGTTGGGTATTTGGGCTATAATCCTCTAATCTAGCTTCAGATGCGTTGGGATTCTGTTGCTGAAGCAACATGAAGAAATTTGACATGTGCAAAGGAGAGCCCACGACTGAGAAGGGGAACTCCAAAGGTGGGAGAGGGCAGATGGAATTGAAATGCCTGGTGGCAGGGGTTAGATCAAGGCCGAGAAATTCAGGTATCTATCGGCTCCTCTTCTTCGTACTCTCACCTGGGTTTGGATTATATGCGCCATGTCGACGATCTTGATCTGGACGTGTGTTATTCAGCGCAGTGCATTGGGAGAATTATGGCGGCCTCGCATGTTGTATTTGTATTTCTGCAATTTCTGCATATGGAGAATGGAAGCTTTGGGCATAGGTAGAGAAATTAAATTTGAAGAGTTTATGTTGTATTCTCTTGGAAGCATGTTTAAATATTATTGGCCTTATTGAGCCTAGCTAACTCAATGTAGGAAAAGTTATTTTGTTAGAATTTGCAACTCTAACGAATGACAGGTTAAGCATGGAGTTCCAAGAATTTATTTGACAAAGATGCCCAAGATGTGAACTTGGGATAAAGGAGCAGCAACAACGTATATGGTGGACAACAAAGTAGATTTTTTTTTTTTTTTAGTGTGGTTTGTGGAATAGACTCCCTAGCATATTATTGTAATAGTCATTGTATGTACCAGAAACTCCAAATGTTGAATGTAAGCCTTCTAAAGGCATTTGAAAGTTCGTGGTGATCTCAAAACCACTTTGTAATGGTTTATGGTCAGCCTAAAACCATCTTTTGTCACAGTAATGTGACGGTTTGTGGTGAACCAGAAACCATCTATAGAGTCCTAGTGGCTACAGGATTTGCCCGGTGGTGGCGTATTGAAGTTGGCGGATTTGCCCGGTGGTGGTATATCGGACTTGCCCAGTGGTGGCATATTGAAGTTGGTGGATTTTCCCGATGGTGGTAAATCGGACTTGCCCGGTGGTGGCAGATTGCCTTTGTGGCTGAATCGCCTATGTGGTTTGAGGTGCCTTTGTGGCTGAATCGCCTATGTGGCTTGAGGTGCCTTTGTGGCTGTGTGTATACAGGAGCTTTGTGCTCGTAGGAGCAGGTTGACTGCAGTAACACCTGGCTCGGACTCAGATGATTTTTTCTGAGTAGAAGGGGATTGGCGCGCTTTTCACACTGGAAACAACGCCAGAAAGGCCAACTGGCGCAACTGTTAGGCCATTAATCGCGCCAATGGGCGCGGGTTTATCATTCAGGATTGCACCAATTCACCTTCGAGGGGATCTACGAGAAGCCTCAACTTTGTTTGATGGTCTGCAAGGGGTGCATGATCGAAGAAGTTGCAGATCTATCTGGGAGAGGCGGATCGGATCAATTTTGATCAGATCAATTCTTCGGTTGTATTGGAAACGCCAAATTTGCAGACTGTGGATCTGTCCGAAGATGGAAAACTGTGTTTTTGGAGGTTTTGTACATGCAATTCGTGTGATGATGGTGGATTTGACTATCATGACAAGTAGTCATTAAGGGGGGGAGTTGGAAATAATTAATTCCTACTTGTCTATGGTTGTAATTTCCTAATTGAGAAGTTTGTTCCTACATAATAGGAATAAGCTAGAATATAGTTTCTCTTACTTTAGTTTGTGGTTGAGAGAATCTCTCAACCACACTACTGTACGTCTAAGATAGCATTCCTATCTTGAGACTATTGATTGTATAAATATGTGTGTAATTTCCTCATTCAACAATTAATAGAATATATTGGTTGTGTCAATTTTATCTATATAATCAATACTTATCGGATAATAATCTCATATGGATATGTCATGGTTAACTTGAAGGAAAAGTTTTTCAAAACTCACAACCAATTGGTCTTATTTACAAAATTTGATTCACATATAAATGGTGGAAAATGATGTCTTCCGCTTATATGAACCACATTTACTAATTTGGTTGTGGCTATGCTAATATTTATTCCTTTTTCCAAATTGTAATTTTTCTTTTTTTAAATTACATTTTTAATTCATAAATGAATTTAGTGCCCTTAAATATTTGAGATATTCATAACCCAAACTAGCAATTATAGCAAATTCATCACTAAAATTTGAGCAAAATTTATCGAAAAAATACCTATAAAAAGTATAAAACTAAATAAAATAATTAACCAAAGCTTAATTTTTGTCTTATTGAACTCCAACTTAAAAACTATATATTATAGTTTTTATTTACCTAATAATGATTTTTTTAACTATATATGATCAAATTTATAATTAAAAAGAACATAGTATTAAAGAGAAATTGATACATTTCAATTCAATGTAGGTTTCAAAAGATGATTTGAAAGTATTTCTACTTGTTTAAGAGTTTATCTTCATCAAATGTAAAGAAATACATTAATGGTCTAATACTTAGAGGTACTTGGAAACAATAAAAGCCTATCTCCTTATAATCTAACAATAATTAATTCTTGGTGGTGTGGTTTTCTTTAAATAACTATGGTGATGAATTAAGCTATATTTGTTTATAACAACCAGTGAAAACTATAGCACCACTAATTTAACAACTAAATTTGCACATTTGGCTACGTAACCAATGAAGGCAACGACTTGAGTGAACCATGAATCTTGTCAAATAACACAAGTGGCATAAGAATCAAAGACAACAGATGTTTAATATCTATAGTGAATTCTGTAAAACATTTAGGAATACCACTTTTCACTATGATAAGAACCTATCATGCCATATAGTAAATTTATAACCAGATTAAGTAAATGCCCAAACATAATCATGGATTAAGAGACTAAAGGAACTTATCATTGAAAACTCCATCCATTGATATAAAGGAGGCTACAAGAATATGCTAACATGCCTTTCCTTCTTACCATAAGATCAAAATGTTGATTAACAGAGAGAAAAATGTGTAAACATACATTCAGTAAGGGAATGTCTATAAACATAATAATGCAATAGGGATGTCTATTTTAGAATAAAGCTTTCATAATTTTAATTTAGCTATCAATAATTATTAAGTAGATGGTAGGGATTCAATCACCACAAAATATTTTAAATAGAAATTATGCATAAAAAGCCTAGATTTAATTGAAACATCATAATGTTATTTTTTCATTTCAATTTAATTGAAACAAACGTCATATCCACAAATACTAGACAATGTTTTGTTTTTATATATAACATTGAACTGCTTATGTTTTTATATATAACATTAAACTTCTTATTATTATTTTACAATATTTTTTGGTTTCTTGTTTTCTGAATATTTATATATATAAGTTCATGTACAACATGTTCTTTGTTTTATACTCTACTTGACACTGCTTATGCTTATTCTACCTATACACCTTACCAACTAGCTCTTATTCTTTATTTTCCAACTCATTCTTCTGCGTTTCTTTGTTTTTCTACTACCTCTTATATCTATGATTCCACTGCTCAATCAACAATACTAATTGACGTTCTCTATCATTTTATATACTCTTTACTTCCTTCTGTATCATGAACTGTATTAACCTGATATACATAATATTGGCATTATCCTATAATAACGTATCCTACAATCTTATTCATAAATGCTATATTCGTCTACAATCTATCTCATCTGTTACCATTCTATAATAACCTACAATCAATAGATTCACCAACCAAACTTAACCGCAACCACTCTCGCCCTTGCGATATGAGTATAGGAGAGCGACCTTTTGGTGACGTCTTGAGCGACGAGAACATAGTCGCGGGGGAGCAAGTTCGAACCCTAGCCGCTACACGCCGCTAGTTTCGTGCTCCCTTCCTTCTCCATTTCTTCGATGATTTTTCTTTGTAGGTGTCTGAGTCATCGCGGTTTAGTGGGCGTTTCCTTCGGAGGTATACAAGATCTGGCTTCCGGACTGTTGTTCATGGTGTCGATGTTTTATTTTTTTGGCAACCGTTTGTTTATTCCCTCTAATGGCGACAGTCACTCTGGTTGCTAGTGCGTAGGTTTCACTTGCTTCGGGGTGGCCAATAATTTCTTTTATGGGGTTTTCGCGACTGGTTCAGTTCTTATTAGATCCGCTTTATGTTAGGGTTTTGACTAGTTTTGTAATGTTTTGATGTCTATGGGCTTTTGATAGATGCACCCTTGGCGGTTTCTAGCCGTTCTTTTCTGCACTCTCAGGCGCTAGGGTTTTTTTAAGCCTGTCCGAGCATGTCTAGGCTTTTCCAGATTGTTATAGTCTTTTTTGGGAAAACTATGTTCTTGTAAGTGAGGAGAATATCTTACGGAATTTGTTTTATCTTTCCAATCAGAATATGTTTCGACGCTGCAAAATTGATAAGTCAGTGCCTATTATTGAGGCTATGTCCAGTGTTCATTACGAGATTTCCTTGAAGTACCTATACCATATCTTACTATCAATTATATGTAATATGAGATTATTCTAACACGTAAGTTATACATATCACTATATAAATATATCTTTATTATAGAAAGTTGTTTTTTCTTTCTTTTATAAAAAATTCAAACCAAACTAAATTCGGAAATTTTTTTTTATCAACCATCATATTTTTAATTCAAAATTAAATTCTAGATAACTAAATCCAATATTATAAATTCGAATCCAATAAAATCCCTTAAACGAAGAAAAGGAAACCCTAATATCATACATTCACATCCAATTAAATCTCCTAAATCAAAGAAAAATCTTACCAGAAGAAGTCAATTCTCAATCACCCCACTCCCAACTACAGACTGGATTCAACGTTGACTAAATAAGCAGACAATGAAATATCAATGCGACTTTTTCGACGTGCGACTGTTTGGCGGACAGTGAAATCGCAATGCGACATTTTCTACGGGTGACAGATTGTAAACTATCTTCTCTTGGCGTCATTTGTGATGGCAACCATTAGACGATGAGGCGGAGAAATCCTAATTAATGCAGAGAAGAAGAAAGCCTTACTTTACTGAACGCAACACTATGCAGGTGTTATAACGATTGCATACATGGCGGCATGCCAAAACGAAATTTTGGAGGCTTCTCCAATTGGATTTTATGTTAGGTAGTTCGGCACGGCCACGCTATTATTTCAAAGAAATAGATGAATTCTTCCATTTTCTGGAATGTTGAATGAGGTGGGAGATGGTGAAAGTGGTCCAGAGAAGGGCCTTGAATAAAAGTCGTTTGAGTTATAAGTTGGAGGATCGAGATGTTGAATACATAACTTTATGAGAGTTGAAAATGGGAATCCATTTTTATTATGCAGTTGATAAGCATTAGAAGTGCACGTTAACTTGCTTCATGGACATCATCGAGGCCATTATGGTCTTGAAAATTGGAGGTCAGAACTACGGTGTATGCAAATTTATTTGGTATTTAGTTTCGATGAAGTTTTAAGTTCAAAATTTATGGAAGGTTTATGGGTGGGAGTTGATTGTGGGGTCATATTATTATAAGAGGTTTTTAAGTTTTATTTACATTTATATAATTTTAGTGATAATGTCTGATAATGTCATATAATCAGGTAGATGGTTTTTCTATTAAATTTGGGGTTTGTGTTTTATTTCTGTGTTTTTATATAGAGGTTTTAGTTTAATTTCAAACAATTCTTTTTCAGGGTATTTTTTCTGTTTAATTTTAACTTTATTAGAGATTTTTAAAAACTTGAGTTTAAGTTGTTTAATATGTAGAATGCTTGTGTCCCAAAGGTTTTTCATGATGTTGTTTCTTTTTATGCATTCAAAAAAATATTTTAAACAAGAAAAAATAGAGTCTTGCCAATTATATTACCTGATTGTAGTGAAAAACTATTTCTTTTGTAAATTAAACTACACCTATATATAAATATGTCTTTTGTATATAGTGAAAAAACCTATCATAACTTGAACCAACAAAAATACATTTATCAATAACAACAATACACAAAATCTACCCAAATCTACCAATTTAATAAAAGTTATCCCATCTGTCATTGAGAGCAGAGCGAGCGGTGATAGTTCACAAACAACTTGCACATGTTTTATGATTGACTTTGAAGTTTCCAGGGAGTGGGGCGCGTGAGAATTGGCTTCTTCTCCAACATTTTTCTTTCACTTACGAGATTTGAACTTTGAAGTTTCCGGGGAGTGGGGCCCGTGAGAACTGGCTTCTTGTTCTCTAACATTTTTCTTTCGTTTAGGAGATTTAATTGGACGTGAATGTATGATATTAGGTTTTCTTTTTCTTTGTTTAAGGGATGTTATTGGACTCGAATTGGTAATATTTGATTTAGTTTTTTGGGATTTAGTTTTGAATTCGAATTTATTACGCAGTTGATAAGCAGTAGAAGAGCATGTTAACTTGCTTCGGGGAAAGCATTGAAGCCAGTATGGTCTTGGACATTGGAGGTCAGAACTAAAGTGTATACATATTTATTTGGCATTTAGCTTCGATGATTCAAATTTTATGGAATATTTGGGGCTGGGAAATGGTAAATGGTTGTGGTATATTATAATAAGAGATTTCAAAGTTTTATTTATATTTACATAATTTTACTCACAATGTCACGTAATTAGGTGGATTGTTTTTTATTTAACTTCTTCTTCTTTTTCTTCTTCTTTTTTTTTTTTTGTTACGATGTAGTTTAATTTAAAGAGGAAATAATTTTTAAAGGCATTTTTTCTATTTAATATTAGTCAAATTTCAGCAGAGATTTCTAAAAACTTGAGCTAAGGTTGTTTAATATGTAGAATTCTAGTTCCCTTAATGTTTTCTAGGGTGTTGCTCAGTTTATGCATTCAAAAAAGTATTTTGGACAACAAAAAATCACAATATTGTGTAAATGTGTTAGAAAACATGCACAGATGAATCTAGCTAGTAAACGTTGAACACACAGCTTTGCAGAGGAAAAAAACTAAAAGAAAATGGAAAGAAGAAAAGAATGATTCATTTGAAAATAGGTTACAATGCTCATGATATAGCATTACTCAGTGAAGATACCAAGGTAATGCACCATAGTGGTGATCAATGAGAATAATCAACACCTACAACAAGTTCCGGAGATAACTAGCAAGTTGCGGAGTGAAAGAGGGAGCAAATTAAGGAGTAAATCATGCAAAAGGAATATTGCATGCAGTCCCATGCTCTAACTAAGAGTCCACATGTAGGTGTGTAGTAGTTCTAACACCCCCGCTGAACATCACTATGGGGAAAAATAAAAAATGGGCCCTGGAAACTAAGGCCAAAGGTCACCCAAAATACAGTGCAACTTGTACTAATATTGAGGAAAGAGGGAAAACCTCGTGGGAAAACCCCCCTCAAATTACAATGAAATCAAAAGAAAATAGGAAGAAAAGACAGTTGCTAAGCAACAGTGTCCTTCACTCCAAGACGATCATGCAGAGAGTGAAACTTCTGCTTAGTGAATGTCTTGGTGAAGACGTCTGCGGTCTGTTCTGTTGAGGGACAAAACTGCAAATCAATGACTCGATCATGTACTAAGTCTCTAATGTAGTGCATATGGATCTCTATGTGCTTCGTCCGCTGTCGCTGTACTAGATCCCTGCAAAATTTGAGAGTGCTATGGTTGTCACACCACTTGACAATGGGCTGGTGGAACTAGACGCCCAACTCAGTGAGGAAGTGATGTAGCCACAGAGCCTGAATAGTGATGTTGACTACTCCTCTATACTCGTTCTCAGCTGAAGAGAGAGCAATAGCAACCTGCTTCTTGCTCGACCAACACATAGCACCAGATCCTAGACTGAGTGAATATCCAAAGGTGGACTTGCGATCAATGTCGTCTCCTGGCCAATCAGAATTTGTGACGCCAAGAAGATTCAATGCAGTGCCTGCTACATAGTGAATCCCGAAGGTGATGGTTCCGTGCACATATCAGAGGATGCGCTTTGCAGCATTCTAGTGTTGCTCATGCGACTCCTGCATGTATCTGGAAACTGCCCCTACTGCATATGATAGATCTCGTCTAGAGTGGGCAAGGTACAATAAGCTCCCCACTAGCTGTCGATAGAGAGTGTTGTCAACTAATGGAGTTTCATCTCCATCCTCAAGGCAGACCCCAAACAGAAAAGAAGTCGGTGTTGGTTTCTAGTCAGTCATGAGAAATCTCTCGAGGAGATCCCGTGCATACTTAGCCTGAGAGAGTTTGATGCCTGTGGCATCCTGGCTAATCTCAAGACCAAGGAAGAAGTGTAATGGACCCATGTCCATCATCAGGAACCTATAATGCAAGGCCCTCTTCACTGTAGCAATGGCTGAAGCCGATCTGCGAGTGATTAGGAGATCATCCACATACAAAACTAAGATAAGAAGAGAATCATGTGTCCTGAGCATGTAAACATTCAGATCAAACTTACATCTTTCAAAGTTTTCTGATAAGAGAAAAGAATCCATCTTCGTATACCAAGCTCTCGAGGTCTGCTTAAGGCCATAGAGAGATTTCTTCAGTCTGCAGACCAAAGATGAATCATGAATGAAATCATGTGGCTGCTCCATGTAAATCTCATCTTATAGATCTCCGTGAAGAAATGCATTCTTCACATCCATCTGATGTACTTCCCATCCCTGGGAAACCATAATGGCAAGTGTAAGGCATATGAAATCCATCTTTGCTACTGGAGCAAAGGCCTCGTCATAATCAATGCCATGCACTTGTTAGAAGCCTTTAGCTACTAGCCTCGCTTTACGTCTAGTGATTTGCCCATCTGCAGCACTCTTGGTCCTGTAGACCCATTTACATCGGACAAGTTTCCTTCCTGAAGGAAGGGGGACCAGATACCAAGTCTAGTTCTCAAGGAGGGAGTTCTACTCCTCCTCCATGGCGGACTCCCAAGATGGATGCCCAGCAGCCTCAGCATAAGACTATGGATCAGAAGACTGAACCAAATGACAATGCCAGGATGGCGATGGCTCAGTGGCAGTGAGGATAAGAGGAGGCTCAATAAACTCTGATCTAGTCCTCTATAGATTTGAATTATCCCCCAGAAGACCATTTCTAGCAGCTGGGTGGTCTTGTGCATATATCTCATGTAAGCTCCTTGTTCTCTAATTTATGACAGGGGAATATGATTCACTGCTAGAAGCCCGATCTAGACTTTGATGTGGATCATCATTTGCATGCACTAGATTTGTATCTGAACACTCTGTCTCTGCATCTGCACGCTCTACCTCAGCATTTGCATGCTCTGTATCTGCATCTGAGTGTATCGAGTCATCATCTCGGACATGAGGTAGATAAAAGGTGTCTACATGCGACGATTGAGGTGCATGCGAGAGACTTTCCTCAAATTTGACACTTCGCTCAATGATGAGCTTATCAGTAGAGGGAATCAGGAGTCGGTATCCCTTCACACCATGAGGGTATCCAACAAAGATGCACTCAATTCTCTGTGAATCAAGAGCTTTCCTCTTTTCAGAGGGGATCCTAGCCCATGCTCTGGAGCCGAAAACACGGAAGTGGGTGACCTCCAGTTTAGTGTCACTCCAAGCCTCAAAGGGGATCTGATCCTTGACAGACCTATGAGGAGATCTATTCTGGATGTAGTTAGCACAATTAAGTGCTTCAGCCCATAGCTTATGAGGCAGTGAC
>APFE030641989.1:0-10076 GCA_000404065.3 Pinus taeda | reverse complement strand
TCTTCTTTAGTATCCTTTGACCTACATTAGTCCCTATATTTGTTGTTAATGTTGCTGCATCTCAACCCAAGTTGTGATGCTATCTCCAGGTAAACCCATGAACCAGCAATGTTGCATCCTTGAAGGTAGATGGAAACACTTTTAACTTTTTCTCATCATTTGTATAGTCATAGGTTCGGCATATAACAACAAACTCAAATAGGAAAGTGTCAGGGTCCTCTATGGTCAGGCCATGGAAATGAGGTAGAGCAGAGGGGCTTATATTCTTCATTTTAGTGTCCCCATTAGTCTCCTTGATGGGGAAGGTACTCCCAATTCTCTCTCTATTTTCTCTGTCATGTTGGTTTTAGGCCATTAGCTCACTAGGAAAGGGTTCTTCCTCTTCTTCTTCCCCTGTAGGTTCTTCAAATATGTAAGGTTGCTCACCTAAAGGTTCTTCCACTTCATAGTCACCGAAGAAGAGAGAAGGTTGAATGTTGACTGCAGTGGGGGTATTTGTCAAGAATTTCCCTAAATTGTCACTATTCCTACGAGGCATGAAAGGAAATGTTTTTGGGTTGGTTTTTGTAAGATTTTCTTAAAAGCTATAAAGTACTTGTAGAATAGAAAGGAAAGCAGATAATGACAAATGAAAGAAAGGAAGCTACTAGATTACTTTTGCAAAAATAAACTAATGGAATAAAATTGAAGATAAGAAGTAGAAGAAAAGAAAGTTAGAGACTCGAAATAGAAGAAAATAGTAATCACATTCTACTTAGACACCTCCCTAGCAACGGCGCCAAAAAGTGATGAGCCTAGGTATTGCAACAAGAATGTTGCAACTCACAGGGCTACCAGCTTTACTTATCAACCCGTGGTTCGTACAAACTTGGAGGTAACAGTGCTATATGCACAAGTAGAAGTGAAGGTCCTACTTGTTGTCATTGTTTATCTGGAAAGAGACCCCAGGGGTTCCAAGCCAGACTTCTATAGGGTCAGAAGAAGCTTAATTCTTTGATGGAAGAAGAGAAAACCTATTCTAAGAGAGAGCTACTCTATTGCAGTAATGAAGAAAACAACGTGTAATGATAAACCACACCATAACCTAATTAACTAATAAAATAGTTATGCTAAGCAGAATTGATAAAACAATCACTAACCTAATGCTGCTATCAAAGTTACAAAAGGTAAAGAGCATTAAACTACACTAAGGTGTAAGCAAAGAAACTTAAGCTAAATCGGTTTTCAAGCGGAAGAGCAATCAAAGGTCGAAATCAATGAAAGGAGGACTTAAGGACGCAATAGCGCATAAGGACTGTTAGATTGATCAACGAGCAGAAGATGGATGGTGGAGATCTTATCACGGGGGCTTAAGAGAATAAATAGATGAATAGGGTTAATGAAGCATATGAACGACAAAGATCTTATCGCAAAGAATTAAGTCAAGAGATGGGCAAACAAGGTAACGAAGCAGATGAACGGCGGATATTGTATCGCGAGGGATTAAGTGAAGAGATGGGCGGACAGGGTAACGAAGCATATGAACGGCAGAGATCTTATCGCGAAGGCTTAAGTGACTAGATGGATGAACAGGATGAATTGTTGAGGCCTTATCATGGAGGTTAAGTCAAGAGATGGACAGACAGGGTAATGAAGCGATGAACAGCTGAGATCTTATCACGTAGATTAAGTCAAGAAATGGATGGCAATATTAACCGGAGGATGGATTGTGAATATCGTATTGCAGGGAAAATAAACGTGCAGAAATGATGGAGCGGGTTTCTAAGGCGGTAAGTAGGTTCTCGCGCGCCCTCAAGGCCGTAAATGGAATTCTAAAATTTCACGCAATTAGCCTTACTGTGTGACACGTAGCACGAGAAAACCACTTTTCTTGAATGCTCAGGGGCAGATAACGGTCGTGCAATAATCCATGCGAGATTGCGCGATAGTCGTTGGATTAGGTGAGGCTGATCAACGGTGGAGATCGGCCAAGCAAGCTGGCGATCGGTGTGACACGATAGTCGTCAGATCAGGAGAGGCAGATCAATGGTGGGGGTTTAAAGCACATAAAGTGTTGAGGTGATGCAATAGCTGTTGGATCAAGAGACAGATCGACGGTGGAGATTAAATCGCATAAAGTGGAAGACTTCACATGAGGCAGCAATTGGAGAAAATAATGAATCGGACGGTGATTGTGCAGGTTTGTTGTGGATCGGATGGCGAGGAAGCGATGCATGAAGAACGTGTTGAAGGAGGTTTCAAAGGAAATGACAGAAAAACCGGTGAGGGTGAACAAATAACTGCATCAAACAACAAACTCCATAGCTCATGCGAGCACCAGAAACCTGTGTTTTTGGGGTTGTTGAAGGGTCTGTTCCTCAAGTCATGGTCCCAAAGGGAAGAGATGAGGGCGAGACACCTGTGCACAACCTTATGGTGATGTTTTCTCCTACAGTAAATACAGCTACTGAAGCAAATGAACAGAAAAAACATGAATAATTTACGCTATACTGTTGTAATGAAAATGAAGCTACCTAAGCAAATAAAACAGAAAACCATGAATCTATGCTGCTTAAGAAAATGAATAGAAAACATGAGTCTATGCTAGCAAAACAGTACAATAAAGAGGAGCTTTCGCTACTCGGGTCGGGCCCTAACCCAAGAGTTTCAACCCTCTGAGTTAACTCACAACTGGCTTAAAATAGAACTCATTCTCATTATGAAAACCATGGATTACAGAAAAAATTGTCACAATCCTTGCAACTCATAAATAAAGTAGAGTTTTTACAATAGAAGTCTGAATCCTACTGAGGTCCTAAGCCTATCTACTTATGCATCTGAAGTCCTTAACGACTTCCTTCCAATTAGGGAGGCTTGGCTCCCAACTCAAAAAAAATTGTTTTATGTTCTTTTCACTTGCTCGTGTTAGGATATTCCAACACATAGGAAATAGTTAAGTGTAACTTGGTCTAGAGTAGAGTTAGGTAAAGTGTGTTTCTTTATTATGTACTGTTGTAACTTACAATCTGACGGTCATAATATCTTCTAGACAAGAATTTATTCAATGGTTCATTCTCTCCTCGGTATTACCGACGCTTGATCCATGGCTTAACACCCAATTGGTCCATGATCTCTATTTAATGAACATGGAGGGTCATTTGTAGGTTAACCATTCATGAGGTAAGCTTATGTAAATTTTCATTCTTTTATTAATAAATTGTCTGAAGTGGCCACATTGGCTCAGGTCGTGGATTGTTTCCCTCTTTGAGGGTTTTAACCACGTCAAGAATACTGGTGTTTTGTTCTGTGATCTGTTTGTGAGCGGTGTCCTTTGGTGTTCTTTCTGAGGAACTTAGCCTGTAAATTCCTACAACTCGGTTGTTTTCTAATCCCATGATTTGTTTGTTTGCAATTCGAGCTGAAGGAGTAATATTCAAATGGAGGGGTAATTAATGAGGAGGATTTACCTCCTATAATTTACTCTCCCTTGTCCCATTTGAGTCTTTACCAAGGTCTTTGCCTCAATTCCTTGCTTTTATCCTCTATTCTTGCATTTTTCCTTGCTTTTATCCTTTATTCCTACATTAGATGCACATTAGACCACAAAGAAAAATATCCGACTCTAACTCATCTCATAAGCAAAATATAATCAAAATTATGCAATAAGTTGTGAGAATAGTTGGTTTGACTAAGCTAGAAGGTGAATTAAGGCCAATTAAGACCCATATAATAACCCAATGATGAGGTTTACCAATTGTATGAATCTTATTGAAGTGTGTTGTTGGCTTAACTCATCACTTTGGATTGTCAACTATTTTTCTTTCCAGTTTGTGATGTCATTCATCTCGTGTGTTCCTTTCAGGTTGCGTACTATTACAGACTTCTAAGGGATACACTTATTTTCCTCTTCCGTATGTTAGAACCTCCCCATGCATCTCTCATGACTTGCTACAAGGTCACACACTTGCTTCCAACAAGGATATCTTGCTTATCTCTATGTGCTAACGCAGTCAAGGCATAGCTTTACTACCCACTACTTGGACTCCTCCAAACAATCTGAGGTCTAATTGGGACTTCTTACCGGGGAGATCCCCTGACATGTTGGTGGGTCTAGAAACGTCAACACGTTTCCAGATGGAATCAAATGCACATTGTGAGTGTGCCCTGGAACAATGAGTTGGTAAATGTCCATTGAGAGGATAAGTGGCGTTGGATTATAGTGTTGCACATTGGATGCAGATTCGACCTTGCAGTGGATAATGTACTTCCTAGGAAGGAGGTGAATCCTGGAATTACTTTGATGGTGGAAGTGTGAGCCTCTGGATTCCCTTTTTGCAGATGCAGGCATCATATCCTTTTATTTGTTGGTTGAGAAAATGTGCATATGTGTATATGTGTGTATTATTGCAAATATTGTATCGAGCTGGACTTATGAAGCTGCTCAATAGACGTTATGAGCATTTTTTGGGTGAAGCAAATGTGTATGTGTGTATATGTGGTTATTATTGTAAATATTGTAATGATTTGTGTTATAAAGCTCTAATGAACAATATGTTTGTCATGTTTTAGCAGATGGTCATTGTGAATACCACAACAAGCTATGTTATAAAGCTCCATGGGTAGTATGTTTCGTTTTCAGCGGTCTTTCTGGTTATAGGTGTCATTGAACACCAAGGATGGTGTTCCCCCACAGGGGAGGATTATGTAACAACACTGGTTAAAAAAATCCATGAAAATATAAAAATATAAGACCAACATCATGGGACATGTATTCCAAGATGAATATTGGGCAAAAATACTAGTGGGGTGTCGCTTCAGTTTATTATGGCTAAGGAAATTGGCAAAGGCTTTGGAAAGACATGAGGCATTTATTGAAATTTTATTTATGAAAATAAAGGAAATTACGAGAAAAGGAAGGTGAAAGGTCACAGATTGCATGTGATGAGGAAATTGGAGGAAAATAATGGAAAATGAAGAAAATAGAGGCCTCATTGATAAAAATGCTTCAAAGGATCAGTTCGTAAGCTTCTACTCAAGCTTGGTCAGTGTGAGCCTTTTGTGAGTTCAGTTTTTGACCTCTCATTCTATTCTCTCTCATACTCTTGGACACTTAGAGTTTCCTTGTAGCACTCTTGGAGAGTGTGCCATACTTATATTCTTGGAGCAAGAAGGCAAAGGAAGAGGAGAAAAGTGCAAGAGGACATCGAAATCAGCAGCTACAACGGGGTTTTCTTGTAGACACTGAGTTGCATGTATGGTTTCCTCACTAGTTTGACATGCATGGCACATGCATGTGGTTTATTGGTCATGATCTGTCATTGGCATGGAGGATTGCCTGGATTGACAGTGGATTTTTCTAACCTTGCCATTTCCTAGATAACCAAGGTGTTGTGGGTTCATTTCTTTGTTTTCCTGGTTGGTTCTCATGTTTCATTTAGCTTGGGTTGAGTTACTAGTTCCTAGAAGCCTTGGTTGGACAAACGCTCTGGAAGCCTTGTAACATATTGGGTAGAGTTACTAGTCCTAGAAGCCTTGGTTGGAAAAACGCTCTGGAAGCCCTTGGTGGGTTGAGTTACAAGTCCTGGAAGCTCTGGTTGGACAAACGGTTTGGAAGCCCGACATCAGTTATGGGTTTAGTTATTGGTCCTCGAAGCCTTAGTTGGAACAAACACTCTTGAGCCCTAGAAGGCTTGGGTAGAGACCAATTTGGTGATGATTTGTGATGTCCGACCATGAAGTGGAATCATTATTTGATGGGTTGAGGTGGTTTGGCCTCTGGAAGCCCTAGTTCGATTTTGATGGATTGTTCCATGAGATCCCACATTCATGCTTGGAATATGGCACGAAGGTGACTGGCTAAAGAGAGATTTGGCTCAACCATATCTACGGTCAAGTGGTCCGTGGAAGTACCAAACCTGGTTAGCCTTTGCATCATTAATAATAGGTTATTTCTTCGTGTTAATTCATGAGTATTATAATGGTTTATATGTGGATTATATGGTTGTTGTTTCCTTGGTATTTATGTTGTTATTATACTGGTTATGAATATGAATTATGACAATGGCTATATATGGCTCTCATCATGTTTTTACTTGTAAATGAATGAATAATGTATCTATGTCCTAATAGATGATAATCCAGTTAATGTGATAAGGAAACAATGCCTCATAGCAAATCTCATATAAGTATGATACCCCTATGCTCAACTCTGTTGTTAAGACCTGTAGATTTCATATTTGTGATATGTTTGATGAAATGCATGTCATGGCTAGTAAGAGTCCAGTCTAGTCCTTGTTGATGTTTTTGCATATGTATCTTTGTTCTGCTGTGAAATTTCATTTATAAAGGTGACATTGAGTTTTGGGCAATGACCTAAGCTCTGGCCCTGAAAAGTGGCATAAATCTTAGAGTCGCAAGCACAACACTGGAGAAAAAAGTCCCTGGAAGCTCCCTTTCCCTTGTTGTGGGAGCTTCTGGAGCCTCCCAGATGCACCCTTGTCCATATCAAGGGAGCGTCTAGAAGTTTGATGCACAAAAACTTCAGTTGGTCTCAAGGGCGGGTTACCTGAGTGGTTGGGATGGCT
Organism: Pinus taeda; assembly: GCA_000404065.3. Lineage (NCBI taxonomy): Eukaryota > Viridiplantae > Streptophyta > Pinopsida > Pinales > Pinaceae > Pinus > Pinus taeda. The sequence goes on along the minus strand of APFE030641989.1, from coordinate 3,513 downwards.
CCTGGGAGTTTTTTTGTTGATGTGGAAGGTGTATGTGGCATGTTTCCATCGATTCCACTTCCTTAAGGTTACATAGGAGGTTGAATCCCATCATGGTGGCCTCTCATCGCATATTTACCCCGGTTGGGTGGTTACTTGGGTAGACGTGGGATGAGGTTGTTATATTAACCAGATGTTAAATCCATGTAGATCGCTAAACTTCTATCTGGGTTGTGTTTGTCTTTACGAGGGCAACTATTGCACATTTATCATGGTGTAGGAGGAGAAGAAGACTTAAGTTTTGCAACAACAAACTTACGTATAACACATTTTAAGACCTCTGCCAAGACAAACAATATATGGAGAAAGAAATAAAAAGAAACCAGTATTTGAAGAATGAAATAAAATCACACCTTAGAATTACATATATATTGGCTTCGCTAATTAAGAGGACCATTTGTATTCCTAGTGTTGCCTTTGTTTCTAGAGGAATAATCCATGGAAAATTTTAGATTCTGTGATTATACTATTGTATGGAAATTTGACTTATATATGAGTTGAAAGGAAAGTACACTTTGGACAAATTATTGATACATAGACAAACTATGTACTGGTATTAACCTATAAACATTTGGAATGTGCCAGCCACTTTACAACATCATCAAACAACCCAATTTTCTTCAAATTGACTAAGTGCAAAGGAATTTTGTGCACAATTTTGTCCCAAAAAGCATCTTCATTGAATGATTTATTTGGCTTAACACAACTTATGTTATTGAGCTTATAGTTGGGATGTTGCTTTTCTTCTCACCAATCCTCAACTAGTTCTGCTTCTTTGGTCTATTTCAAGGCTTTCAATGGGTGGATTCCCTGATGGTATAACTAATATCAACCTCAAGAATAATTATGATACATCTGGATGTTGTGTGTATTGACATATTGAGCTTGTTGATGAAATAAGTGCTCTATATAACTTGGTTGTAAGACCCATTTCCTATAGGGCCCCTTCAAGCTAGAGTATTACACTAGATTTGTTTGATATTGGAATTGGTTACACTAGATTTGTTTGATATTGGAATTGGTTTTGATTATTTACCAACCTAGATCCATTTTAAATCTAGCTCTATCAAGTGCCAAGAGAGATGAAATCTCTCGAGGTGCGAACATTTCCTCAAGTTTTGCACTCCAGATATTTGCACTCAAAAAGAGGTTTCCACCTGGAGAGATGACATTTCCTAAAGTTTTGCACTCCAGAGATTTGCACTCAAAAAGAGGTTTTCACCGGGAGAGATTTGATCCTCTCAACACTTATAAATCCATGTTTAAGATGGATCTAGGTTGGTTTCAATTATCTAAAATAACGTAAGTTTGTTTTACATTTAAATTATTCTTCATTAATTTTCCTCTTTTCTTATAATGGATTATAGTTTACAAATTTGAATAATTTGAGTTTAATTAAATTATGCACCCATATTATACACTCATATTTGTGAGAATAATGCAGAAATTAGTTAGTTATGAGCAGTTGAACAGAATTAGTTAGTTATGAGCAGTTGAACAGAATGAATTGGTTGCATGAGTTTCCTATATAAGTGTGATGTAATTGAGCAAATGATGAAGAAAGTTATGTGAGCTTTGTCTCACTTTTGCCTGTCTATCTGACTGTCTGTTTGTTGTAGTTTCATGTTTTAGTTTGGTATCAGAGCAGAATTTGTCTGCGCCTCTCTCCTCTTCACGGGCAGAGAGTGACTCTGCCATTAGAGTGTGCGCAGTTGAGTGGATCGGTCTTGTTGGTTTATAACCAAGAAGCCCACGATTGATTGCCGAGCCAATTTGGTTGCAAGCCTCGTGCTAGGCGTTTTCCCTTACTTTTATTTGTTGTTCTACTAATTGCCATTGAATCTTTTCCTGTCCACTGAAAATTTTACCCATTGAATGTTGACTGTCGATTCAGTTTTTCGGCTCCTGTTTATTTGAGATATTCCGGTCCCCGCTTTCGTACCGTCGGATCAAGGAGGGTACCGAATTGATGCCGGATATACGCCTCTGTTTTTCCTCTTAAGGTGTTTGTGGCTGTTACCGCTCTTCAGGTTAAAAGATACGCAGAGTACTGTCATTTTTTTTGAACCTGCGGGCATTTTTTTCTGGCTTACAGTCAGTGAATAGCCCCTTCTCGTTTTTCCTTATTCCACGCCCGTTTTTCATGATCTCTTTCGATTTTGTCATCGTTTTTTTGTGTGGCGGATTCCTACAGTCAAAACTGGCTTTGCTGGGTTTGTACACCAGACCTCCATTGCAGCCGCAGAGCTCAAACAAGTCCAGGTCATTTTCAAACTGTGCAGTGCGCTTTTGTGTTTTCAGGGTTGACGAGTCTTGCAGGTGTTCGTTTATATGAGGAACGGAACCATGTTTTTGTAGTTCATTTAAACCTGTGAAGTGTATACACAGAGTTTTATTAACCTGTGCCGGAATCGAGTTTTTTTTTTGTAAACAGTGGCAGCGTATTATCAGAAACGGTGGCAACATATTATTAAAGGGGATTGTAATTTGCAGTGTTGCATTTGGGGATTGTAATTTGCAGTGTTGCATTTGGCCTGCAGTGTTATTGTAATTTGTCTTGCATTTTTTTTGAATTTGGTCATTGGTGGAGAAATGGCTAATCCTCTTGCAGATTCATATTTAAATGAGTCTACAAAACTTGATGGAGAAAATTATGTCAATTGGAAATTTAAGATCACAACAGTGCTAGAGGCATACAATCTCTGGACGATTGTCAAAGGTGACGAGACCAAGCCTCAACCCCCTAATGCCACTCAAGATTGGGAGAAACGTGAAATGAAAGCAAGGGTGCTGCTACGCATGTTAGTGAAGGACAATATTATTCCTCACATTCGGGACTGTGAAACTTCCAAGGCGACATGGGACACTCTCAAAGGTCTGTATGAGACTACTAATGCAAACCGTATTTTATTTTTAAAAACAAAGCTGCTATCTATCAAAATGGATGCCAATGAAAGCATTAGCAATTTTGTTTCCCGAATTAAAGACTTTAGTGATAAGCTTGGTGATATTGGTGAAAAGGTTTCTAGTACAGATTTGGTAACTGTTGCTTTAAAGGGGTTAGTTCCCGATTACAAAGTCTTTATTTCAGCTCTCTCAGCAAGACCGACACCTCCTACATTTGAAGAATTGGCTGGAATTCTTCTTCAAGAAGAAGAGCGCATGAAAAATTTTGATCTGGAGTCAAATGGTTCTGATTTGGCTTTGACTGCAAGAGGCAAAAGACCATTCCGAGGGAGACCATGGGACAGAAACAGAGGTCGTTTTCAAGCAAAGCAAAAAGGTATGGCACCTCCTGATTCTTATGTTAAAAGGAACATTGAATGTCATTATTGTGGAAAACCTGGACATCTGGCTAAAGATTGCTATAGGAGAAAGAATAATGAATCAAATCAAAGACATAACAGGCATAATGGAAATTACACAAACAGAGACACCTCAGTGAATGATGGATTTAAAAATCTTAAGTTATTT
>APFE030641962.1:58085-78148 GCA_000404065.3 Pinus taeda | reverse complement strand
TGGGAATTTCTGGGCATTCCGAACAAAAATAACAGAACAGAACAATGCTCTGTTTTTACACAGCGAAAACAGAAAAAAAATCGCTTTGCTGAAACTGGTGTTTCAGCAACGTAAAAATTTCATCAGTTGCTGAACGTGGTGTTTCAGCAACAATGTTTTTTTGACGCAAAACTATTTTCGACTTACGATGTTTTAGCAATGCGATTTTGACGCTAAGTCATTTTATGGGCATCAAAATTACTTAGAGTAAAATCAAAGTGTTTTAACACTCGGTGTAACAGTAACTGAATATCAGCAAAAAACAGTAAACTGATGAACTGTAAACTTGTATTTATGAACAATAAGCAAGCTGATATAAAAACTTAGCTGTTACAAAATAGGAACGCTTCAGCTCCAGAAATCGATTTTCTATCTCAGAAAATCGCAGGTTCAGCACTGCTGTGCAATTACAGAAGAGACACTCGTTCTTCTAACCTTCACTAAAAAAAACAGAACTGCTGTTCTAAAACTCAGACAGAAAAACAGAACTGTTGTTCAGAAATTACAGAAAACAGAACTGTTGTTCTTTTCTGCTTACACTCATTTTGAAAACAGAACTGTTGTTCGTTACATTTATAGGAAGATAAAAATCTGATTAAACAATAAACTAAATAAAATATCTGCTGATAATTATCTGCATATTTATTGCAGAAGAGGCGGTGAGGCGGTGATGACTTTTACAGCAAAAATAAAACGACTGTCTGCAGGGGATTTAATTCTGCAAAATATCAGGGAACTTTTACGGCATCGAAGAATCTGAAATTAATTGCTGAAGATCAGATTTTGTTCCGCATTAATGTGATGCAGTTGGAATTAAATTCCAACAAAAAAAACCTTAATGGGACCACGCGCTCCTGCAACACATATTCAACAAAACTGCCATTATCGGAACCCACCTAACTGCACTTTATATGGTTGGTGTCGATATAAATTATGCGCACCGCAGCTTCCAAATTTAATCGACAGAGCATGCGGCAATTCTCAGCTCTATTGGTTATTAACCTCTGGCCGCGCCCATCCAGTGCTGGTTTATAATACAAAATGAAACAAGAAATTGACCGTCGGTTGGAGAATCCGCCTTAAAACTACTATCTGGAGAAGACCTTCCAAACATTTAATACATAGTTTTTAAGGTTCACAACTATCGCCCATTCAACCTTACCAGGAGAATATAATGACAGCAACCGGATGAAATCCACGGTTATATGTATGTTAATTATACGAACACCATGCGCAAGCAACCATACATATATTTCTATCTTCAATCAAAGGAGTAATGAAACCCCACGCCTATACAACAGTTAATTAATAGACAGTGTTATATATGTGAGCGGAAACCCTTTTCCACGCATACAAACAGGTCACTGATTATCGATTTGGAAGGTTAAGAACCGCTCAGCAAACAGAACATGCACCATAATTCTCAACGAACCAGGTTAGTTTCAATTAAAGGACAACAATCCCGGCCTCCAAACATGTTTATAGTGCGCCCTCAACATAATTACACACAGGTTTCAGGTTAACGTTCAATGATTCTGCGGTTTTTATCAATACAATTCCGCTGTCCATTCAATAAAACCCCACATCGATTCTACCCATTATAGTTGAACCACGATTGCATAAGAATTACATTAATTCTCCGCCCATTTCACAATGCAATTATCATTATTCAACCTCAAAGGAACTAGAAAGGAAAATTGTAATCACTTTGTGCCAACAAATTATTGTTATGACTGTAACAACTAGAATCAAGGCGACAGAAATATGTATTAACAATTAGAAGAAACGAACCAACTGTTCCAATAATCAGTAACGTATCAATCGGGAGTAACAAGGCGCTTCCAGTCTTCAACACACAGCATCATGACTACTCAACACGTTTTTACATTAACACATTGTTTTTACATTAACAATAGCAATAAATACTTACAACCTTTCCTTGTGGCCAGATCTTCAATGTTCATGGCTTTTACAAATTGCCCGAAGGCTTCCAACCAGAAACCTCTCAAACTCTATCTCCCTCTGCTCCTCAATGCCTCAGCATTCCTAATTTATAAAAATTAAGCATGATCTAGAATCACCCAACTAAAAGCTCTAAGTGTCCACATGCAATGCATACACAGGGTAAACATCATCTTGAGTCTTTTTCCCATCTTTTTCCGTGTTCTAAAATAGAAAAGCCTTCCTTATCCCCATCTATTGCTTTTATGCCTAAAAACACTCCCTATTTTATTAAAAATAACAAAATATTCAAAATAATCACACCCCCTTTTTATTCCATATTTACATATGAAGAGGGTCTTGATGCTCCTGCATCATGATAGAAATAAATTCTTTAAAATACAAATCCCCTCCAATTTTATATAATAAAAAAATTACCTTTACCTTAAAAAATTATAATTTAATATAAATCTAATTAATATATAGTTTAACCTTATATTTAATTGGAATAATAAATATTTTCAATCGTAAAAAAAATCTTATAACTTGTAATCTATAACTTAAACAATTTTAAAATTTATTAGCCATTAAAATTAGTTTTGGCAAGCTAATCAATACTTTTTTTAATTTTAATATTCTCATATTTTCGAGAGGAATCTTTGACTCTATTTAAGAATTCAAATCGAAGAAAATTACCAACTAAAAATGTGCAGATATAAAAATTGGTTAAAATGTCATATGTAACGAAAACAGATTAGCTACATATAATTACATATTCTTTCTTAGCTACATATAATTACATATTCTTTCTTTATTAAAGTTAGTGATTAAAATAATTTTTTATTAGAATTTTAGAGAGCCTTTTAAATAATTTTTTTACTTTATTAAAAATTAAAATTATATTTAATTAAAAATAATTTTTATTTAAATTTAAATTTTTAATATAATTAAATTAATAAACCATATATAAAAAATTACAATTACCATTCAAACAAGCTTTCAAATATCTATATTACATGTCGATATAATTAAACATATATTTTGTAAATAAGATTAAAACAAGTATCTTACCTTCTTTATTAAAATTTATAATAACAATAATTGAGAAATTAAAAAAATATTTGAACTATTATTAAGACACAAAATACAGGCAATAAACTAAATACATAATCTGAAAAAAATTAGACATTTTGAGAAAAATAGTTCTTCAATCAAGTTGACCTCCATAACTCCTATGTTAATTCCCCGATTCAACTCCGAAATCATAAATTTCCTCAACTTCACTCTTTTAACTAACTGAACAACTATCCATACTAAACTTTTCCCAATCTTTGAATTAACCGAGCAACTATCCATACTAAACTTCCAATCCTTTAATTTTGTCAAAAATAAATTGAAAAGTTATTAATGATTTCATTATGATCGCGAGAATCATTTTCAAGAATGACTAAATTTGTTGATTCTTCATACAACTTCCTTTTTTTTTTTATGGTCTCTAATGCAGGCTCATGTTAATAGTTGTTGAAGTGCCAACGCATGGCCAACGAAATCTATACTATTTTGATCGGCTCCATATTTTGTAATATGTTCTGTTGGTGTTACTTTGGTCAAGTCCACGGTGTTATGCAATAAGTTTTGTTGTTGTTATTCTGGTCAAGTTTATGGGGTTAGATTATTCTAGTCATCATTTTGAAGATAACTAAATTAGTATAGATTTATTTTAAATATAGATTTAATATTAGCTAAAAAAAATTTAATTTGTTCATTTGTATTTTTTTATAAATTTACATTATTTAAATATTCAAGTTTGATGGTAAATCGATAGTGTTACACATTATAGTCAGATGTAAAATAAGTTTTTTTGCTTAAAAATTTTCTAACACAATATTTTTCAAATATTCCCATAAACTTTTAATGTTCCTACATCAATTGCTAGCCCTTTTTATATGATATATTTCCTTTTATTGTATGCATAGCTGTCTGCCACACCCTTGAATTACAAATATTTTGAGACATCACACTACTACACCAAGGGTACTTTTAAGACATTTTTTTAAGACAAAATAAATCTTTTGTCTTAAAAAGTCACTTTTTATTTTAGTTATTTTACATTAAAATTTAATATCAATTGAATTTCTTAAATATAAAATTTAAGGCAAAAACAGTTGAGACAAAAATATTTTAAGACAAAACTTTATATTTAAGACAAAAACACTTTAAGACAAAACTTTAAATTTAAGACAAAAACAGTTTGAGACAAAAATATTTTAAGACAAACCACTTTAAGACAAAACTTTATATTTAAGACAAAAATAATTTGAGACAAAAATATATTAAGACAAAACTTTATATTTAAGACAAACAATTTGAGACAAAACTATTTTAAGCCAAAACTTTATATTTAAGACAAAAACAGTTTAAGATAAAATTATTTTAAGACAAAACTTTATATTTAAGGTAATGACCACTTAAGGCGAAACTCATTTAAGACAATTAACAATTAAGACAAAAACATATCAATTTAAGACAATATTATCTAACAACTACAAAATTGACTCTCACAATGCACCTTAAGTTCGCCAACTTGCAGGCTACTACTCTTTCGTGTCTATACTCAGGTTGTTTTTCACTTACCATTCACATTATCGTATAGAAAGAAAACGATTTGTTAGGCTTCTTGTTTTGTGGGGGTAACCGACTCTGAAGTACACGACAAATTTTCCTTGCAAGATTTCCTGGACATCAATTACACTTTTGACCCTTCGATCTTTGTTGATATGATTAGAGACAATTTGTTTGTCGTTGCATTTGGCCCATGAGTCACTTTGGTGCTTACTATTGCAGAGTAGTTGATAAACTAACTAAACTGTGGACTCCTTCTCATGGTTATGTGATTAAGCCTCGAGTTTAAATTTCCCTTAATATGCACCTTGTTGGACTTTGGATCTATCTCAGGGTAATCAATTGCAAGAAATATTGCAATGTGGTCGGCTTACAATTAGGTGGGGAGTTGAAGTCCTTCTTTCATTTTTCAGTCATCATTAAACACATAGATCGAAAAGTGTACATTGCTTATGTGTATTGCCTTATGGAGTGTGATGAATCTTGTTACATTGTGAATGGTGCAATATCTTGCGTGTTTTTACTCTGAGTTTTTACGCTCATTGTGTCTTCGTGATTAGAATGGTGTCATGTATGAACATGGATTTTAAAGCGTGCCTAGAATATTCTATTCATTATTTATTTTTTGTTAAGCTTGCCAAGTCCATTCCATTTTCTATTATATAATAAACAAGTTTACACCACACAGATTAACTAGGTGGCCTCAGCTTGCCCCGAGGGGAAACCAAGTCTGTTGGCCACCGGTCAGCGTTATAAGCCATCCAAAAACAATATTGTTTCAATATTTCTAGCCATACTAGATACGTCTCTATCTCATGTCCAGACACTACATAGTTGTAAAAACTGACATTTGCAACATAGAAATTAAATGCTAACCGCATAGAACAAAATTAAGCATGGGATGAGTCTAGTCCTTCTACTCCTCTGAGGTAGATGCGATGGGAGAAGGACCTTTAGCTATTTCCCCTGGCATGCCACACATCTCTAGAATGCATGGGATGTGCGGCCAATTCTATCCATCATGATATCTTGTTTGTGTAGCTCGAAGAGAATTTTATCCATGTCCTTCTTATAATTTGGCATTCCCTGAATTGTCACTGCCATGCCCACAAATATCTGCTCCATCGCCTTGCCGAATAGACTCTTCATTAACCAGTACAAGTACAATGTTTTCCTGAACTGTGTGATTCTCCCTCAAGTGTTTCCTAGATCTGGAACAAGAGTCCTCCAATTATCCATGTCTTCCTCTGTCTCGCTTCCTTTCTTTATCTCCTCTTCCCATTCTTCCATCATTTTGTGAATGCCAGCATTTTTCCCCTCACGGTAGGCCTCTGCTGCTTCAACGATGAGGTGCTCTAATAATTTCCGACCCCTATGAGTTTTTGACATGCTTGACCCCTTATCTGTCCGGGGGGTTGGGCCTCTCCTGTCGTGCCCACATCCTCTTGTAGCACGGGCCATGACCTATTTGGAAGAACATTATTGGCACCCATTAAGAGTTAGATTCAAATTCAGAATTTTTCTAATACACCACCTTGGCCATGAATGTTTTTCCTCTCCTCCATTTCTCACCGCATATGTGTAGGGGTAGTCCAAAGCCCTCAGGTCCCAGAGGGAAGGTATCTGAGCCTTACCCTGAGGACCACCATTGTTCCCTTCCCCCTTACTATGGATTGCATGCAAGTCATTCCGCTCCATCTCAAGCCGAGCCCATAGGCCCTCCTTGAATCTGATAGTATGCGTGCAATGGTTCCATATCCTTGCTCCCTTGGTCTAAAGAGAAATGGTTTTTCCTCTCAGGTTCCTCCGACTAGTTTTCCACTCAGGATTCCTAGCCTTGCCATCAATCCCATGCAATTTCCAGCTATCCCAGTGGTTTCTTTGCAGACTACAATCAGGGTTGCGACCCCAACCCCTTGCCATAAGCTTTCCCCTACCACTCTCTATAGACCCCAGCCCATCTTGAATTGTAGTGCCTTTATCGAGTTTCCCCCCAGCCTTAATTACAAAGTGCAGAACCTCACAACCTGCAGCCCGCTTTTGCCCCGCCCCCCCTCGAAAGTCATTTATTTTCCAATTTTGGAGAAAGTATAGACATAAAACTTGGCCATGGAAAGCAATTACCTCCCCCGTTTCCACCAACAACATTCAACTCTCCATATTTTCGGACTCTTTCCCCTCCTTTCCCCCAAGCATAATCCCAACCAGAACATAGATTCAACGCTGAGGTAAAGCCAAATTACATACCTGGTTTCTGCAGGAAACCTTCCGCAACCAAGGATCCTCCCATTCCATCGACCTTCCTCTACTCTATATCACCACCCTTCTCCACAACCTTTCACTCCTGCATTGCATGTCAAATGACCTCGCCTACTCCATCACCCTACCTTATTTCCTATCTCGCCACCTTACCCACTTCCCCAACAGGCATTCATGCCGAAGGACATCACATCTCCTACCTTGAGCATGTGGGGGACAATGATAATAAGTGCCCAAGTACTATGCATGGTTACGTCCAGGCTAGCTTGACTGGTGACCTGCACCCTGATCGAGAGAATATGCTATTATTTATTATGTGCATCGTGAATGCACAATTATGTGTTCATATTAAATCAATTGATTTCAAAATTTATGGGTATACTTAGTTTAACCAGTCCCTACGCTAGTAATTCTATCAAAACTAAGAATTTAGGTATTAGGAATTGGGCCATGAGTCTCCTTTAAAGTACAGGAGGGTGGACACACAACAGCTGCAGTTCTTATTTATGAACCTAGCCTAGGTTTCTTTTTAGTTCATATACGCTATTTTTTCGAGGTCAAGAGGAAGTGGGAGAACATGAATTTGTTGAAATGTTAGTAGATCCAACACTTAGTGGACACTGGTGAAACCACACCCTAGTGGAACCATGTTGTGTGTATAGACACCAACCATAATCCATCAACCCCAATGATCAAATCTGAGGTAAGGTTAGGGTCTATACACTTGGCGAAATGTTTTTTTATTTTTTTATTTTAGGTGAGAATCTTAAAGGCCAAGAGTGTGCTCTAGGCAAAAATGGGCGTGTTGGGAACATTTTTAGCAGCCCATCGCTTAGATATTTGTATCCTACAACACCCTAAGAGAATAAAAATTAGTATAAATTTGCTACTACTCATGTATTCAAACTGAAAACAAGAGATTACAAATTTCCTCTATTATTTTGTGAAATGGAAATCACAATTTCGAAACACATGCAATGACATGCAACCATAAAAAAAACACAAGAACACAATTATTTATAGTGAAACTCAACAGGGAAAAACCCTTCCACTACTTTTCATTAATCATATGAGAATGAGAAACTATTACAATGTCTTGCTTCAATCCTGAAGCACACCCTGCACTGTAAACCTATTCTCCTATTGATTGTCCTGCGCTAGCCAACCCTTAGTCAATTCAACGCCCCATTTTTCTCTTATTTCCTTGCACAATTCTGAAGAAAATTAGCTCCTAAATAATAGGGGAATTCACTATTCCCTTGGGAAAATCCCAAGTAATTGATCGCCTACCTCAATGCCCAGTATATACACTCAACTAGTATACAATTAATAATTACAATGTGACTATTCCTCCACTTTAGTTTGGCAATTGAAATTCCATGCATGTCTAGGTTATTTTTAGCTAATTGACTAGTTTAACTAAGAAATCATTGAGTTAACAACAATTCTACTACTCAACTGACCTTCAACTGACTCAACTAGTTGCTTGAGCTTAGTTAACTGAGTGAAACTGAAAATAACTTAATTAGATTGCTAAATTTTAGCAACACTGCATGAGGAAATCTACTTCTAGCCTATACCTAGAATTTACTGAGTAAACAAGCATACAAGGCCATGTCACACAAGTTCACTTCCATCCAAGTCGTATTGTTGATTTAGAAAATCGAACTACTAAATTTGAGTAAGGAACAAGTCAAATTTAGCCTTTCTTGCTACATTTTCTAACACTCCCTCTTAGTAAGAAAGGGATTTTCAACCACGCATATCATGCACATATGGAATTTGAATTTTCCTCTTGACAATGCCTTTTTCAATATATCTGCATCCCACTTTTCACTTGGAATGTACTGTAACATCATAGTTCTCCTCTGCACACAACTTTGCAAGTGATGATACCTGATATCAATGTGCTTGGTCCTATCATTAAATACTGGATTCTCAAAGAGTTTGATACAACTCTGAATATCACAATAAATCATTGTCAAATCCATCTATCGACTAAAAATACCCATAAGTATTTTCCTCATCCATATGCCCTCACATGATTCTTGATTTGCAGCGATGTGTTCAGCCTCTGTTGAGTTGAATGCCACATACCTTTGTTTCCTACTATACCAGGGAACAACTGCAGACCCAACAATGAAGATAGCACCCAAAGTACTTTTCTTGTCTAATGGACTCCCTGCCTAATCTGCATCAGTGAAACCATGGAACTTCACTCCCTTTGTCCTCCTCTACCATACCCTATTCTAGGTTGTAACTATGAGGTACCTCAACACATGATTTTTCGCCTTCTAATAAAGCTTGGTGGGCTTAACCATGGTTTGAATCAACTAATTAGCTGCATAACATATGTGAGGCCTTGTGTTCACCAAATACATCAAGGATCCCACATGTTGTTTGTAGATGGTAGCATCTACTACCTTTCCTAAAGAAGCACTCTCCTTCCTCCAGTTCGTAGCTATAGGTGTGTCCATAGGCTTACGGTTCTCCATGTAGAATCTATAAATTATTTGGAGGCATACTTACCTTGACTCACAAACATTTCACCATCACCCTGCCATACTTCGAGACCAAGGAAGTAATGTATCAATCCCATGTCATTCATCTCTGAATCACTACTCATCTCCTCCAAGTATCAAGGCATCAACATACACTACCAAGATAAGCAACTTGACATATACCACAATGTGATAGAGGTTGGCATCTACTCCACTTTTGGTGAATCCCAATCAACTGATATATGTATAAATTTGAGTGTACCATGCTTGGGGTGTTTGTTTCACACCACACATCGCTCTTCTAAGTCTACACATGTCTCCCAATCATATGTCTCAAATCCCTCTCGTTGCTCTATGTAAATTTATTCCTCAAAAACACCATCGAGAAAGGTGGTATTCACATCCATCTGGTGGATCTTCCACTCCATCTGTATAGCTAATGCTATAATGTTTATGATCAAGGAATGTATTTCTATTGGTGCAAATGTTTCCTCATAGTCCACTCCCTCTACCCCAGAGAAGCCTTTGGCCACAAATCTAGCCTTGTACTTCTCGATGCTCCCATGAGCTGCATGCTTCACTTTGTAGATCCATATGGAACCAACTACTAACTTGTTCTCTGACCTCGACACCACCTCCCATACATTGTTCTTCATGATAGTTTCATAGTCGTCCACCATGGAATCAACCCCAACTGGTTGATGAATTCCTCAAATGAAGAAGGTTATGATTCAATGAGCTTTGTAATGAGATCCACATACCCAATGTACCTATCTAGTGACATCCTCTTCCTGTGCTAAGATGAAGGAGCTCCCACATGCTCCTGTGCATCTTGTATCAATCTGTTAGCTTCTTTGGTTCTCTTCCTCCCCTCAACTAAAGATTCTAGTTCAGTGGGTGCCTCCACTCGGCCTCTTATCTTCTCCTCTACATGTGGCTCCTCCAAAACCTCCTAAATCTTTGCATGAGGCTCCTCCTTATGAAATATTAGCTCCTCCTATGATGGGATACTCAACTCTCACTCTAGAGAGCATATCATATCCTTCTCCTTATCAAATTTCACATCTCTCCTCATTACTATCACACTGGGTAATGACAAATACACCCTAATTTTTTTTGGTGTCTCTATATATCCTACAAAGACTCGCAACTCGGTTGCAGGCTGAAGTTTATTCCTGCTATCCTTGGAGCCATGGAAATACACAATAGCTCCAACAATTTTGAAATGAGATACAATTGGCTTCCTCCCATAGAAAGCTTCAGGTCTAATCATTCCAAGTATTCTATGAGGACTCTGGTTCTACAAATAGACTGCTTTGTTGCATGCTTATGCCCATAGTTGTAATGGCAGACCCTAATCATGCAACATGGCCCTTGCTACTCCCACTATTCTTTTGTTCTGCCTTTCAACTACACCATTTTTTTGTAGGTTATGGGGTGGTATCAATTCTCTTCTAATACCATATATGGCACAAAAGTACTTAAAAGTACTAGATACATATTCTCCTCCATTATCACTTCTCGGGTCTTTCAATTTCTGACGAGTATCCACTTAAACCAATGCTTTGACAGGGTGGCTACTAATGGAAACATTTTCATTTTCTAGGTTTCGTTACCCATTCGCTTCTGACTTACATACCCACGAGTTTCTCCGGGATCAGTCTTCTGGACTTCATAGTGGGTAGAAGTGTTAATGAAGACCATATCAAGAAAATGTGACTTGTATGTGAATAGTTTGTGGTTTCTATATTGTTATTTGTAAAATAAAATAATGGAAGGGTGTTAGGAATAATGTCTATTTTACAAATTGGTTTGAGATTTCTTGGAGGTTGTTGGGACATTATCTCCACGGCTAATTCCAAAATTAGAGTTAGTTGGATTTATTCCAACTATATATGTATCATATTTGGGATCGACTAACAAGTGTGAAAAGAAATATTTTTGAGTGTAACCTTTTTCTTTCGATAAATCAAACAAATATTAAACTGAGTAAATCATATTAAATAACTATAGAAATTTGATAAACAAATATTAATCCACAACATACAAAAACTCTCTCCTTACTAGTTTCCAATGATGGGTCAATACAAAGAGTATCACCATCACACCTATGAAGATATTTAGAGGAACCCTCTTGTTAGTTCCAGTCTTCGCAGTCTGTCACCAGGGATCAAAATGGGCTCTTACTATGTTTGGTTTTCATAGATTTTTTGCACATGAGTTTCAGTGCAAATCATATCCTAAGTATGTCCATCAAAAGAAGCTCGGAAAAATCTTTCCAATAGTATATTACACTTCCCCGAATTTCACCTTTTCTTCTCACTTAAACAGTGCATAATCCAGATAAATGCTTCTGTCGTCGAAGTAGCTGAAGTATGGATACACATTTTCCATGAAGGGAGCCCCAGTATTTGACATATATTTGAGCATAGAACTCATGGCATCCTTCAAGTCATCTCTGAAAACAACCCGAGAAGGCGGGAAGCTAGGTTTTTGAGGTTTTTTCTAAAGGATTTTGTTGCAAATATTGGTCAAGGTTTCTGGAGTATATGAGGGTTTTGTTGTTGGGTTTTTGAGGTTTCTTTATAAAGTATTTTGCTGCAGAGGGTGCAGGCATGGAGAGGGCTAAGTAGTTGGATTTTGATGGCGTTAAAGTCGTGAGGAATCCCAGATCTGGAGTATCCCATGAAATGTTTCTCAATGAGTACGAGCATTCGCCATCGTCAGATTTCCTGCCCTCAGATCCTCGAAGTGCTAGAAATGTTGATAAGGGTTTGAACAAAGAACCTGGTAAGTATTCTAATCCTCATTCTCATGGTGATGATTACAAGAGAAGGCTAGGGAGTAGTAATAGCAAGGGTAAATTTGAGATTGGGAAGGATTATTTGGGTAAAAGTAATAAGTCGGCAAGTCACAAAAGGGCTGGTGGAGATGATGATTGGGTGCCTAAGAGGGATGAAATGAAGAGGGTTCGGAGGGATGTTGCAGACCATAATGGCAAGCATTCCGATAGGAGCCCAGATAATGGTAGGAATCATGACAAGAAGTATGATAGAGGGGGTTCCAAGCCTTAGGAGTATGAGGGGAGTAAGAGGCCTCACAAGTTTTTCAGGGAGAACATTCATAGGGATGGGTTTCATTATGAGAGGGATTCCAAGGAGTATTCGACTAGGGAGAAGGCTGAGAAGGAAAGTGGCGGATTTGGTGAAACATTCAAGGGGAAGTGACACTGTGATGATTTAGATCCCCCGAAGTAGTTTCGTGGTGGTTGGATGAACAAGAAGGATTCTTATGAGAGGAATGGTAGTCACGACAGATTGAACCATGATAGTGAAAGGGACCGGGATAGGAATAGGGATCGAGATGTGCAGGGCAATGTGAAAAGCAGCGAAGGTGGCCAAGGCCCCAGTCATGTTCACAAAAGTTTGGTTGGGGGATTAGGTGCAAGTGGGTCTTCGGGGGACTGGCATAATTCTGATGGGCACAAAGTTCCAGAGAGAAGATCCGTAGATTCCCATAATCTAAGTCAACTAAAAGGAGGAATAGACTTTGGGCATAGTAGAATGACAGATGGAGGTAGGAGGGCAGAAGGGTAAACTATGGATAGTAGTCTTCGTGCACTACAATCAAAATCAGCTAGCGAAGGTCAGAATGTGGGACAAGTCAAAACACCGGTTGATGGAAGAACATCTCATAACAGGGATTCTGATATGAAGTCTTTGGATAAATTAGTGCTACAGCAAGATGATCCCCCTTCTCAAGAGGGTCGGTTGACAAAGGTGAAGCTTAAGGTAGGTGGAGTTACTCATATTATTCATGCAAATTCCACTAGCCATCGAGGAGGAACCAAATAGAAGGGTTTGGAAGCCTCATCTGGAAATCCACTAGGAACCAAAAAGAATGGTTTAGAAGCCTCATCTGCATCCGGGAAGCCTCCACAAGCAATTGAAGGTGGGAGATGGCATCAGAGACTTATTCTTCAGGTATAAGTTGGGCATCTGATGTACAAACAAATTTATATCATCTTTTAATTATTCTTTTATTGTTTAGTACCATCTCAACTACCACCAAATCACCTGGGATTTATGCCATTTTTCAATCCCATTGAACAAAACTATGGTCAATTCAGGGTAATTTCTCTTTTATGTCACTGGTACATGCATAGGTGCCTTGGTAATATAAAAATCCGTACTAACATTAACTTTGCTGGTGAATTTACCTTAACAATATTTCATACATCTACCAAGCTCTGAAGTATCATATATTGGTATTTGCCTTTGTCCAATGAGAGTAGTGAGGTGCTTTGCAGCCCAGTATGATAGAGATGTTTTTGTATACATAGATATGTGACAACATCGAAAAAAATATTAAACTAGTGTTGATTGATCTTAAATCCAAATTTATCAATTACCCAAAGGGATTAAATTTCATTAGTTGTAGTTTTTTTAATCATTTAATTCCATGACATGAATTAAGTTCTTCATATTAAATGATAAAATAAATGTACACATCAAGAAATTTGACCCTCTACTTGATAGATATAAGTTTAGGATGGATATTTTCTGGTTATATTTTCATCAGTTGAAGGCAACATTTTTAGATAACCATTTTATTCTATACTTCATGAATATCCCATTGTGTTGTCATCAACATTTTTCCCTTTTTATTTAACATGTGGGTGCAATGATTTCCCATGTTTAGTACTGTAATGGGTTTGAGTTACCTAATTGGGCATATTTCTGTAATAGGTGTTGACACCATGGTGGAATATGTTTCATACCATTAAATTTAATGAAGGTAGTGGTTTATGTTTTAAATTTGTCTAAATACACGTTGGTAGTCAAGATCTGCCGATAGTTATATGGAAGACTATTGAAACAATTCTTTATTTAATTATTATTCTGGAAACTTTGAGATCTATGTAGCCCCTTTTCTTTTCCATTTGAGAATATGTTTTGAATGGCATGATTTCTCCAGCATAATATATGGTTGGAAGATGCATTTGAGAGGGCAAGATGACTTATCACATTATTGTGCTATACCTCAAAGCCTAGAGCGGGCAACTACCCATCGCCTCATGCATGCTACGCTGAAAGGCGATGAACGATTTGTTGAGCCTTCACCACAAACAATACAACGACTGACTTTACCTGTCGTGAATGATGCTCTGATGAAGCAATTTCTAACTAATAATATGGAGGTATGTCATTGGGAACATTATCTTTCTATTTTCTAGACATTTTAAATTTGTCTAAATACATGTTGGTTGTCAAGATTTGTCAATGGTTATATGGAAGATTTCATATTAGGTATGTCGTATTACTGCACTTAAGGACATGAGTTGACTCCATATCCATTGTACAGGAACATTCTGATGATGGAGATGACTTCCCTGTAAGGATGGAAATGCAAGAATCACCTCGGAACGAACTTCAGTTTTATACCAATGCATCTATTGCAAAGATGGATACACATCATGCCAAGGAATTACTTCTAGAAAGTAGGCAGAAATGACTAATAATTTTGTAGATGGCCAACTTGATCACAAAAGTACAAGGATACCTAAGAAACACATACTGGATGGTGAACATGATGAGGATGATGATGATGACGAAGCATTACAGTGTAAAATCTCAAGGAACACCAAGAAACATGTTCGCGTTTGTGAGTATGAGGAAGATGAGGAGGGACATGAAACATCTCAGCGAGGTGATTTAAGGGTGCCTAAGAAGCAGATGGTGGATGCTGAATGTGATGAAGATGATGAGGAAGATGAAATGCAACACAACATAAAATAATATTGTAAAAGTAAAAATATGAAAGGGATTCAAAAGCTTTATATCAGGAAGATGATGAAGAAGAAGCTGCATCGGCGGATGAAGATGCAGAAATTGTGGATGCTGAACTTGAAGGAAAGAAGAAGAGAAGCGGATGAAAACAAGAAGTTGGAAATTCAACTTTTGATAATAAGAAGGAAGCTCCCCCTACTGCACGCCAAAGGGCTATGCAGTCATGCAAATATGTTGATTCAGAAGTAGGATAAACTCTGATCGAATTTCCAAAAGGACTGCCTCAGACCAGTCAGAGAAGTATGTCCTTTTCAGTGCAACTGATCTTAGCATGTTTATTAGCATTTTTATATTTTGTGTTGCAAATACTTGTATTAAAGAAAATCAAATTTTAGTGGGCTATTATTTGTTTAAGTATTTTTTGAACATCATAAGAAAAAGATAATAAGCCATTAAAGAGACAATTTATAGTTAGTTCCAAATTTCTAAAATGTTCAATTTAATTTGTTTAGTTCGTTCAGTCTTTTTGAACATCATAAGAAAAAGATAATAAGCCATTAAAGAGACAATTTATAGCTAGTTCCCAATTTCTAAAATGTTCACTTGAGGTATAGAGATCGATTCTTAGGCATGTCAACAGCAGTGACATCAATATGTGCCACAGTCGCCATGGTAGGTTTTTAGAGCGCCCATTCTATGGGTGTCTGTCATAGTCCGTTTTGGGGAAGGAAGCATAACATGGGCTTTGCATGTCCCCAATTGGCGAACTCTTCAAGGTACGCTTTTTGTTTTCTATCAAATACCATAGAAAACAGAAAGATAATGTTCCCAATGACATACCTCCATATTATCAGTTAGAAATTGCTTCATCACAACATCCTTCATGACAGGTAAAGTCAATCGTTGTATTCTTTATGGTGAAGGATCAACAAATCGTTCATCACCTTTCAACATAGCATGCATGAGGCGATGGGCAGTTGCCCGCTCTAGTCTTTTAGGTATATCATGATAATGTGATAAGTAAAGTCATCTTGACCTCTCAAATGCATCTTCCAACCATATATTATGCTGGGAAATCACGCCATTCAAAACATATTCTCAGATGGAAAAGCAAAGGGGCTGCATAGGTCTCAATGTTTCTAGAATAATAATTAAATAAATAATTGTTTCAGTATATTTTGAACATGATAAGAAAAATATAATAAGCCATCGAACAAACAATTTATAGTTAGTTCCCAATTTCTAAAATGTTCACTTGAATTTGTTTAGTTCATTCCCCAAAAAAATGTTGAGCAAATTTTGGTTATCAGTTTGATTTTTAAATTTGGTGTATTTTCTTGCGTTGAGATGATTGCACATTGTTTTCTAACTTTTGATAACGTAATTTTGATCTCTTTCACCTTTTTTTGTAAACTGTCAGTGTTCACATTCTTCTTTTCCTTTGTGAAATTTTGTTCTTCTTGTTATCCTGCTTCACATCTCTTGTAAACTCTCCTAAATTGATGGATTTTTTCTTCTCTTGGCTAGGAAACTGGTATTTTTTAGCGATTTTTTCATTAATTTGTATGTCAAACATATCTCTATTATCTAACAGAGCAAATAGACAGACATCTGCTACTCATTATTTTTACTGACAAGGGAAGTTCTTTATCCAAAGGAATGCACATCATGGGGAAACCCACTCGGCACTTTCCCTCTTCAAGAATGGTACCTAATGTACACTATTTGGTTGCATTTTTGGCAACCTAACCGGGTAGGAACATTAAGGGAGGTCCAAAATATTGACAAATACAACTTGACGAGTCTTGACTCCACAATATCATGTTTGTAATTTGTAGCACTGAATGGCTTGACCCAAAAAATTATCTAATAGATGCTATTTGATGTATTTTTGATGCTCCTTGCAGTTTGTATCTGTATGTTGTCACTTTTATGTCCACTAGTTTGTGATCTATTCTTATATATGTTAAAAGTTTCTAGATGAAATTGGTACATGCATGTTTACACATATAGGCCTTGTTTTGTGAATTATTCTGATTAATGCTAAAGTGTGATTTTTTTCTTTGGTAAGGGGCAAGAAAGTTTGGTGCAATTTTGTTTGATTGTTATCTCATTATTAATAATGAGGATGTGCAACCACGTGGGTTCAAAAGAATTTGTAAGGCATCTCTTGCTTCAATTTTATCTTTGAATGTGAACTAGATGAAAGTTTGGTGCAATTTTGTTTGACTGTTATCTCATTATTAATATGAGGATGTGCAACCACGTGGGTTCTAAAGCATTTGTAAAGGCATATCTTGCTTTTCTCCTAACATGTACTTTCTTACTTGACAGAACCGAAAGAAAAGTTATTAGAGGTGGAACAACAATTGAAGAAAGCAGAGGCAGCTCAGAGACACAAGATGTAAGTAGAGAAGGTTGCAAGTGAGATTCAGGTATGCATGGCTGGGTGGGATTGCAATCGTGAGAGTTTCTAGTGGGCGTATTTCTCATAGAAAATTTATATAAAAAAGTTAATGTAACTAAGTGCAAGCAGAGAAGGCTGCATGGGATTCAGGTATGCATGGCTGGGTGGGATTAATCGTGGGAGTTTCTAGTGGGAATATTTCTCATAGAAAATTTATATAAAAAATTTAATGTAACTAAGCACAAGTAGAGAAGGTTGCCAATGAGATTCAGGTATGCATGGCTATGTGTGGGTGGGTGGGGTTACAATAGTGGGAGTTTCTAGTGGGTGTATTTCTCATAGAAAATTTATATAAAAAAATTAATGTAACTAAGTGCTTATGTGGTTTTATATTATAGGCTCAGGCCATCAAGACGATTTTAGGTCAGGACTCATTAAGGAAGAAGCAGGAAGATAAGCTAAGGAAGCAAATATATGAGATGGCACATGTGATTTGATGTCTAGTGGCTTTGTGTAGGATAGTTGTTTCTTCCTCTTGAATCTATTAGTTCGAGTATTAAAACATGTTTATGAATAGGAGAATGTTGCTAGTGCTATGATGCTTTCATCAAACAGTGTGAGATGGGTAATGGGGCCTTCTGGTATAATTGTTTCATTTTTTGAAAATACAGGGCTTCCGAGTATATTCAATTCTGGTCCATGCAGGTTTGATTTTAATTTTTAATTCCTTTGTATCACGAGTATTCCTTGTCTCCCATTAGTCTTTGATTATTATTAGTAATTGGTAGCAATCAATTCGCTTTCATATTCTCCGAAGTAGCTTCACATGGATTTCACTTCGTTTCAAGTTACTTCCATAGTGGCTGATTTTTGTACTGCTTCATGTACCTTTTCCTTAAGTGAATAACGCATTGCATCTCTATCATTTTCCAACATCGTAATTTAAAATTTATGACCTAGGTTGTGCTTGTACTCATACTGTTGTAGTTAACTCACTTGATAAAGTGACAACCTTGCTTTGTAAAGCTTTTGGGCTTTCAATTGACCTTGCAGCTCACTACTCAGGTGTTTTACACTCGATTTTTCTTCTGCTAATAAGTATTTCAAGGTGGAACTTTCTTTCTCTAAGCCAGCAAGGATCCCATGGCTTCTTGATATGCAATATTTAATTTTTCTTTCAACTGGTTTGGCTTCCTCTTTCTTGGAAAAACAATAGCTTGCCTAGTAGATACCAAATCTTTAAGTTTCATTTCTTTAAGTTCTTGATGCAGTTTGACTAACTTCTCATTTTTATCCTCTCTCTCCACAATAGCTGATGCAAGTCTCTCAATAGATGACTCTTTCAAATACTATCCCTTTGAGCACTTTCAAGCTTCTATTCAAACTCTTTGATTTGACCCTCTACATGTATGAGTGAATTTCTTTTTTTCCCAGGCTTCGAAGAAAGCTCCGTAGACTCCTTTTCCCTTCCTTTAAGAGTAAATATCAGGCTCTCAAGATCCTTTACATTTTCCTGCAAACTCTTCCTCCATTTTATTTTGTCTCTTAA
The DNA here is from genome assembly GCA_000404065.3 of Pinus taeda. Taxonomy (NCBI): domain Eukaryota; kingdom Viridiplantae; phylum Streptophyta; class Pinopsida; order Pinales; family Pinaceae; genus Pinus; species Pinus taeda. Next base: position 59,041 of record APFE030641962.1, on the reverse strand, counting down.
GTTTCTTCTACATGTTCTTTTGCTCCATAACTTATAGACTAATATTCTATGTCCATGACAGTAGCTAGAAGTGCAATCCTAAGATATGTCTGTGCAACAGTGTTATGAAACCAGGTCAAGAAAAAGATAGAAAGATAGATCAACGCCTTAGAATTCAGCCTCTTCGAGGGGGCAATCTCCTTTACATTTCATAAATGAACAATTCTTTGATGATACAAATGAAAAGACCTCCTTTCTATATATAGGAGCCTAAGGGGTCATAATATAATGAGAGCCGACATAACAATAATAATGTAAGGGCACAATAATAATAATAGTGGGCTTCTATGGGGCACAATAGTAACAATATCGGCACTACATGGGTACATCAATATAATAAGGGGGTTGTAGTAATAAAAATAAGGGGTTACACTAGTATTATAGGGGCCTAACATGCCCCTCTCCTTCAAAAATTGTTGTCTTCAATGCTTGAGTAGTTCTTGATGCTTCTCTATAAAATTCTTGTCCTCCCATGTGGAACCTTCAGCAGGTAAGTTCTTCCACTTGATGAGATACTCTGAAATTGATCGATTTTGTAGCTGTCGAGTTCTTGTTTCTGTGACTTCTCCAGGTTCCAATATGATTTTTCCTTCCTCTTCAATTTCTGGCAATATTGATTGAATTGGGACCTTTTGCAACTTTTAAATAAGTGTCCATACTTATTCATCCTTCTTCCATTCATCCCTTTCTTCTTTTATCCAATCTAGTTGGATAATAGAAATAGCACAAAACAATGCTTCCACATCCTCATCCTTTCTTGAGAGTGCATATACAACAAAATTTTGCTTCCATTTTCTATAGATGATGTCAAAGTCATAACCCAGCATATTTGTGACACCTTTTTTCTATTCTTCTAAAGATAATAGTTGTTCTAAAAATTATTTAAGACTATCATGATCCATTTTTACCTTGAAGTG
>APFE030641962.1:23323-57030 GCA_000404065.3 Pinus taeda | reverse complement strand
CATTTCTTGATGCTCGATGTGATCTTTCACTTCTTGAACATTTTTCTTCTTGATATGTCCTTCTATCTTGATAGTTTGAGGAGTGGTAATTTTGACCAATGAATTAAAACATATGGTTGGATTCATTTCTTCTTTCTCGATGTGATCTTTCACTTCTTTCACCTTTTTCTTCTTGATATGTCCTTCTATCTTGAGAGTTTTAGGAGTGGTAATTCTTGCCAATGCTTTACAAGATATGGTCTGATTCATTTCTTCTTTCTTTCGGGTGGGGTCCTAGCATATATCCTCTTCTTTTGATGTTTCTTGATCCTTTTCTTCCTCCTCTTCATATTCTATGTAAAATAATTTCTTCTCAGCACACTTATGACCTTTAGAGCATTTGCTATCACAATTGTAACAAAGCCCTTTTTCTCTTTTTTCTTCCAATTGTTGTGGTGTAACCCTTGTAGGTTGTGGAAGGCTAGGAGAAACAACACTTCCATCTTTATGGTTGTGAGGGGTAGACTTCCTTGTTGCCATAATTTTACTTTCCACTATGCAACAAAGCCCTTTTACTATTTCCAATTGTTGTGGTGTTGCTCTAAAGGTGTTGCTCTTTGTATCCTCATAATGTCCTATCATTTCCTCCGTGAAAAGTGACCACGTAACAAGTTGTTTATGAGAACAAAGCCCTTTATACCATAAAAATTGATCTAGTTCTAAATATGAAGATGCAATACATACCTTTTGTAACAGTGGTACACCATGTAGATCAAAATATTTCTCCATTTGAAGTATCCAATTTACTGGATCCTTGCCATCAAACTTCCTCATCTTGCTTTTTCTTGATTTAAGGAGCTCGATCTTCAAATGAATGTCAACTCTGTACTTTCGAATCTTTAAGTTTTGAAATTGTGATCTGCAGTAGTCCTCTCTGTCCTCTTTCCAATGCCACTAGTCTGATCCAAATTAGATTCTCCAAGGAAGAGTTATGCCAAATCTCCCACGGTGACCTAATTATAGACTAGTTCAGTAGAGTGAAGTTGTATGACGTGCCACGTGTCACTGTTTCAACCTTTGGATCTAAAAGATATACAAGAAACTACAGTCCGTCATATTTCTTTACCTTCTTATGAAATTTCAATCCGATGCTTAGAGAGAAAGTTATGAAAAGTTTCCCCAGGTCACCTGTTTGGAATGTACTTCAGGAGTCTGTAAAAAGACCAACTTCCTCAGATCATATCTCCACAAATATAGTGTTAAAAGCTCTGAAAATTTGGATCCGAGGTTCAGCGCGATTTCTTCTCAAATGGGGGTTTTTTTTAGCTTCTGAAACGTTGTAGAAAAAAATTTATAGCGAAAATTCCACGATGACCTATTTGGAGCAGCGAAACCATAGAATTCAAAGCTCTGATACCAAATGTTATGAAACCAACTCAAGAAAAAGTTAGAAAAGATAGATCAACGCCTTAGAATTCAGCCTCTTCGAGGGGGAAACCTCATTTACATTACATAAACGAACAATTCTTGAATGATACAAATGAAAAGACCTCCTTTCTATATATAGGAGTCTAAGGGGTCATAATATAATCAGAGTTGACATAACAATAATAATGTAAGGGCACAATAATAACAATAGTGGGCTTCTATGGGGCACAATAATAACAATAATGGGCTTCTATGGGGCACAATAGTAACAATATGGGCACTACATGGGTACAAAAATATAATAAGGGGGTTGTAGTAATAACAATAAGGGGTTACACTAGTATTATAAGGGCCTAACAAATAGCTTCTAAAACATCACCTTGTCTAATCATGAACTCATCTATCATGTAGCCAAGGCGTTGATAGAAAAGAGACCGGCTTCATCACTTATTCCTTGAATTAGTTGCATAATAATCTTTCTCAGCATATCTTCTTCTAAGGGATATTTCAGCTCTCGACCTTCATATGTTTTCTTTTTATGATATTTTAGACTATGATCTTGATCCTTTGCAAATTTTGGATCCCATGTGGACTCAACAACACAAGCTTCCCCATCTCTAGCTAACGCAAATAAGTTGTAATTATTATGAGTAAACGATAGTTCATATGTTTCTTTCGACTCATCCAGATCCAATTCTCTCCAGCCCTTATCTAAGCCATCTTGTTCTTCCTGAGCCTTCTGTGTGTGTCTGAGATTTCTTTTTTGCACTAGATTCTCTCAAAGAGAAGACATAGTAACTTCATCATCGATTTCTTCAAGGGGTGATCTCATTGACTCTTCCTCAGCTCAGCTTTGATACCATGTAACTTTTCCATAGCGTTCTATTGTTCTTTGCTTTTGGAAATTGCATTACATCTTTTACGCAAAATTCACCCCACATTATAATAACATTACATCTTTTATATTTGCATTGTTTGAAAATTTAAATACTTGCAATATATTACAACAAATTTTTGTAAAGAATTCAAAAAAAGGGATACAGGATTTGTAAAAAGATTGACATTATAAATGCATATACAAATCCTTCTCATATTCATCTTCAACTTTAACCTTTCCAATTACTTCCCTTTTTCTGATTCCATTAGAATTTCTAGGACATGACTTGAGGGATATAGTATTACGCCTTTTAGATAGGCATCATAAATGTTCGTGCTTTTAGTATTGAGTAATAACTTTCCTGAGTTTTCATGGACACATCACTTGCAACTCCATTCATTAGGTCATTTTTCATGGACACATCACTTGGAACTCCATTCATTAGGTTAGATTGGGTTGTAAGCTTCAAAATATTTGAGTAGGATACCTTAACATCAATTTTATTAATGTTTAGATTAATAAATCTTTAACTATTTTTAAGGTTTGAAAATGGAAGCATAAAATGGCAAGTATCATTAAACAGATGAACCAAGAAGTATATATGATTGGGGTGTTTCTAGAATAGCCTAAAATACAACTATTTTGCAAGTAGAAGATTTTGAATGGCTTCACATTTTTGTCAAGTTTTCTTGAATGACTGGAAAATGCCTAAATCGAGGTATAGTTTGTACCTCGTGTTAAAAGAATATGACAATAACAAAATTCTAGTAGCACCTACACCCCATAGTAGATACGGATTGGTTTTATTATTTCAGGGGTTGCACATGATGGAAAATTTCACATAATCCTTATTTACAAAAATCACAATAGAGGGAAGGTCCCTCTTTCTCACCTCTCTGGAGGAATATATTTTTCTTCCCACACCTAATTGTCCCACCATATATTAGAAGTTGTTAAACTGTTACAAAATGGCCCAAATAGAGGGAAGGCCCCACAAAGAACTTGTTGATACCTTCTAAGATAACAATGTTTAGCCAACATTGTTATATTTTGTTAAGACTCAAAGAGAAAATGGTGAAGTAATTGGAGAAAATGGTGAAGCAATTGCTAAGAGAGAAATTGGGTATGACGCCGTGATGCTGCTAGAACTTTGATTGTCTCGACTCTCAACTCTCCCTGCTTTTGCCTCTTTGCTTCAAGGTAGCAAGATAATAAAAAGACCATATTTTTCTTTCATGCAGAATTTGGAGTTTTGTGTGGTTAGTCTTGCATGGTTATGATGGTGCTCACTCCATGTAAGCAAGAATGTTACCTCACCTATTGGAAATAAAATATTTTAACATGACCCCACAAAGTGTCAAATACTAGTCACCAAGGTATTAAAACTCTTATGATTCTTGGGAATACCTCTCATGAAGCCCCATGGACTTGGCTGCCAAGAAGCGGCCTTCTCACATGGACTAGATGCTTGTTTTTACATTGTGTGGTATGTATTTGGTTGGCCCTTGGAGGGAATATCTTGATTTTTAACCTAATTGTCTTTTCTGTGTGGAGTTTACAGATTTTTTACTTGCAAAATTTATGTTTAAAGGTTTTCCAATCTAATGGCCATGTTATGGTTAATATGTTTGGAATGTTGGTCTACATCATGGTCTATAGCATGCCTTATTCCACCATAATTTTCCTGGACTCACATGAACCCACCAAGGCCCACCTTTCGCGAGTTCATTAGTTATTTTTGTTGACTGTAAATATTGATAATTTATTAATTTACCCTTTTCATAACTAATTCATTTGACAAAATGAAATGGTTCCAAATGCCAGAAAAAAATTAGGAAATAAATTGATATTTAATTTCACTAAGATCTTGCCTTAGAACCTGAAAAGCATTCAAACCAGAGACACTGATAAATAGGACCTACATACTGTAACCGAATTCCACTTCAATAGAGTGTTTTTTTAGGCTGGTGAATCTTACTGATACTTAAAATGGAAACTATAAAATGTTATGCCAAAATATTCAAGTTTCTAAGGATTTTATATATAGTTTCTATAACATTTTGGAAGTTATTTAAGAAATAGAAATTTATGCTAGAGAGTCTGAGTGAACCATTTTTGTTAAAAAATGGACACTTGCAAATAAACTTTTGGGAAGAAAATAAAATTAGAAAGAACCCTAAAATGTTCCATCTGTTTAGGAATGTGAATCTATATTTTTTACTATTGTTTAGATTGATAAAAAATGTTATTGGTAAAGTTGCAGATGTAACTTTTTCTGTGCAAGAATTTTTTTTGTTGAAAGTGGAAAAATTTACATTATATTTTTAATGGTTTTCTCTCTTGCGGGCCTCTGTTGATGAGGACAACACAACAAGACCATTTTTACTATTGACATCATCATTTGACGAGATGGTGTTGAAAAAACCCAATCCATGTAGATATTGATCTGAAAGTTGTTGGTGTTGTTAATTGGGTTGGCCACTCATCACATGAGATTCAAATGATGATATCTCAGCCACCTGAAGGTATTTATATTAGAATAGCTTACTCTTTTGTGTTCTTGTTGACACTAACTCTAAATCAAATCTATATCGAATCCATTTTGTAAAATCAGGGAGCATTCATTATGTATCATGGTGTCTAGGTTGCCTTCTTGACCTAGATATTCGCTTCTCTGGGAGTAATGATAGCAACACGTAAGTCAAAGCTAATATGATGAGGATGTCTCAGAAAGGTGTAATAGCTATGAGCCAAATAAGAGATAATAACAATTTTTAGACCACTAAAAACAAATAGAAAGTGGAGCAGATTGACAACTTTCAAAGTTAAATTGTATCTATTGAGAGGAGAGGCTTTGCAAAGATCTCATAACTATTAGTAATTTCCAAAGTTGTTTTTTTCCATGTATTGTTAATAATTAATGGAGGACAATGAAAAGCTGACAACCATGAAAATGGAGCTATAAATTGGATCTAATTAAATTCCTATTCCAACTCAAACAAGGAAATCTAGTGAATGAACCCTTGACAAAGAATTAAAATTATATTTGCGATATAATTGTGTTCATAATTTGTTCTCTGGATGGATGGTGCAAGTGTGGGCAAGGTAGATTCAAACAACAACTGTTGCAGAATCAAGCTTACAGTGTCAGAGTGCTACAACTACAAAAGTTTCACCTACACACAAAGTTAGTGAAAGTTGTGGAACGACTATCAAAACCATTAAAGCATTAGAGGAAAACAAAAAACAAGATAGGAGAGTGAACAAAAATAAAACTTCATCCAAACAACAGGGCTGAATCTGCATATTAGATCTTGGACTAGAGGCCTTAGTCTCCCTCATACATGTACAATGAAACCCATGATTTCTTTGGCTGCAATTTGGTCCTGAACTCCTTGATGTCAAATTGGACACATATGCCACAGCTTATCTTTCTGCAAGTCTAAGGAGTCGAACTCTCTTTCTGAACAAGGATTTTTTGGGGCTCCATTTTAGACATTAATAGAACTTATGTGCTCTTGATTTTGTAGGTCAAACATGTTGTTGTTTCACTACCAAAGAGGTTTGGTGAGCCTGAGTGAGTTGTAAGATACTCTAAATTTTGCATTATGAATATCAAATTAGAATAGTTATTTGGACATTTTCTTTTTAAATTTGAAGTTTCTATAATCTCTCATAGGAAAACTAAGTTTTCAAAGCTTGCATTTATGGCTTTATATATTCTTTGATAGCTGGCAGAATTGCTTTCAATTTTTCAAATATACACTAAAAGCTTTCTTACTTGTTTTCTTGTATGGCCATTAGTAGAAACCCTCCTATCTTGACATCAACTCTTGCAAGTACCCGTTTATTTACAAATTCTAGTCTTATAAATATAGATTAAAAGGAAGAATGGGCTTGCAACACCCAAACACCAAAAACCCTTGCACCTTTCTCGGGACCTACTTGTATGATAAGTCTTATAGTTTTGTTTTTAATAAATCATTTTACATACTCTTGTTATTTTTTTGGGCAGTTATAATCCTATTATAACTTATGAGCTCATATTAGCCATACAATTGCTTCTCCATGCTTCATATTATACTGTTGATTTCTCTATCATGTACTTTATTGTCATAATTTTGTGTATTGTATCTTGAGAGACATACTATTTTTTCAATTTGCATACAAGGAATTAACTTTTGTCAACTCTATTTCCAAATTTCCACAGGAGGATGGTTTATATTTAGATGGTGACAAATGGCATTGGGTGGTTGGAATTATGGTTTCAGTTACTTTTTTGAAGTTATTCCTTGTAATGTATTGTCAAAGTTTTACTAATGAGATTGTGAAGGCATATTCTCAAGATCATTTCTTTGATCTGATCACCAACACAATTGGTCTAATTGTTGCTATTCTTGCAAGTACTCTGTACTGGTGGATAGATCCTATTGGAGCAATTGTGGTAAGGAGTTCTTTGACCTTTTGCTTGACAGTTCATAGTTTGCAACTTTTCACATGTTATGCTTATCTATTTTGTTGAGTGTGCACCATCGTTTCTTGGCATTGGCTACTGAAGACTAGTTTGTCTTCCATTATGTCATCCTCTCCTTTTTATAATCAACGTCCACTTGTTTAATAAGAAACTTGTTGTTGTTTTTTTCATTATCATGATATATCTTTGCATTTAGTAGCAACATAGATGACATTTTTAGCACATGTTCTCAGTCATCAATACTCTTCACTGTCATAAACAATCGATGGTGTGGAACTCCCAAGCCATAGAGGATTTCGAATAATTGTGGAGCTAGGATGGAGCCACGAATCTATCTAACTTAAAATTCAAAGGAGAAACATATTCCAGGTCTATTAACTTTTAAGTAGGGAGAATTGATTACAAAGATGCAAGATAATATATCCACTCCATCTCATTTCTTTTGCTTTGATAATGACTCAATCACAGATTGTGGATTCACAAATCATAATTCTGTTCATTTTACATTTGGAAATCAAGACATTTTGTTATAGAATTTAGTTTTGAGGATTTCCATAACTCTTCATGTAATTCTTTAAAGTGTCCTAGCTCAATGGAAGAGCTTCTGCCTTACAAGCAAGAGGTTGGTGGTTCGATTCCAGTATGCGCTAACATGAATTAATCAACGATTTTATAGTTTATTTTTAATTAAATGTTTTTTATATCGATTTATTTCAATGGTGAGATATTTCTGGATTCATTGTTTTAAATTGTCTCTAGAGAGACAATAGCTAGTATTAAAGACATAATGTCTCTAATTTGTGTGTTGTCTCTAGAGAGACAAAAATGAAATTTTTTCCTAAGAGACAATAATGCTTGTGTTATATATTGTCTTTATAGAGACAATATTTTAGACAATAATCTTTAAGACAATATTATTTAAGACAATAATGTTTAAGACAATAATATTTGAGACACCCGCTTCAAGACAATATTTAAGACAATACACAAGTTATTTTTGTCTCAGGTTAACACAATTTAACCAAAAATTGTCTCAAATATTATCTTAAAACTGCCCTTTATGTAGTAGCGTCAGTATTAAAAAAGACTCATAACAACCTACCATAATAGTTCAAATTTTATGGAAGCTTTTAAATAAATTTTTACTCCTTAAAAATTAAATTTATATTTTTAATAAAAATATATTATAAAAAATATTTTTATTAAAATTAAAATTTTTAATATAATAAAATTAAAAAAATATATATATAAAAAATACAATTACGATTTAAAAAAATTTCAAATATTTATATTACATGTCTATATAGTTAAACATATATTTAAGATTCAAACAAGTATCATAGCTTCTTTATTAAGATTTATAATAACAATAATTCAGAAATTAAGAAAATATTGAACTATCATTAAAACCACAAAATACATACAATAAAATAAATACATGATCGGAAAATAATTAAACATTTTGAGAAAAATAGTTCTTCAATCAAGTTGACCTCCGTAACTCCTAAGTTAATTCCGCAATTCAACACCGAAATCATAAATCTCCTCAAGTTCACTCTTTTAACTAATCGAACAACTATCCATGCTAAACTTTTCCCCAATCCTTTACCTTTTTTTTTAAATTGAGAAGTTCTTAATGATTTCATTATGATCGTGAGAATGATTTTCAAGAGTGACTAAATTTGTTGATTCTTCATACAACTTCATTTTTTATGTTCTCTAATGCAGACTCATATTAATAGTTGTTGAAGTGCCAACGCATGGCCAACGAAATCTATACTATTTTGATCTGATCCATATTTTGCAATAAGTTCTGTTGGTGTTACTCTGGTCAAGTCCACGTTGTTATTCAATAAGTTTGGTTGGTGTTACTATAGTCTAGTCAAGTCCATGTTGTTATATATTGTTAGATCATTTTTGTTATCATTTTGAAGAAAATTAATCATTAGACGAAAAAGATTTAATTTTTTTCAATTGTAATTTTTTTTATGAAATTATATTATTTAAATATTCAATTTTAACGATAAACTAACAATATTACACATTACACTGAGTTATAAAAAAAAATCTGACTGTCCAAAAATTTTCTAACACAATGTTTTTCAAATATTCCCATAAGATTTTAAATTTTCTAACACAATGTTTCTCAAATATTCCCATAAGATTTTAATGTTCCTACGTCAGTTGCTGGCTCTTTTTATATCTTATCTTTACTTTTATTGTACACTTGTACCAACCTACCATTTGACATCATAAACTTAGGGATCATATCAACATTGTAGTCTCTACTGGATTCAAGATGGGTAAGAGGCTTATTGTTAGAAATTTTTCCAAAGTTGGACGAGATCAAGGGAAGTAGATTCTCCTCCGTAGTAATCATTTCTTTCCATCTGGAGCACCTTGAGCCAATCCACAGAGAAGAGACCACTGAGGATGCATTCTCTCATATGAGTTTGCAACACTGTCACATCGTATTCCTCATCCATGGCCCTATAAGGAAACTGATCAATGAAAATTGTAAGATTTGTTATTTGATCAAAAAACAATAACACAATTCCACCTGCAGTTCAACACAAGAAAATTTCTTTTGACCTTCCATGATCCAAATGGATCCTAGAAACCCCTCTAAGTCTTCAAAGTCTTCTAGAGATCAAAACTATCACAAAATAAGAACTCTTAGAAATAGCAGATAACACTATCAAAAGGCAAAAACATGAAGAAAACAGTGAAATAAGACATATCGGAGGCTTAAAAAAACTTTGCACAAGAGACGTCAGATCTGGCCGATCAACGGTCCAAATCCGATCGGCATATCGCAATCACCGATGGCAGGCGGAAGCTATCGGAGGTGACCATATAAATGTTGCAATAGCAATTAGCAGGGTCAACAAGGACCGTCGATCAATCTCGCAGATCGACGACCCAGGTTAACTCGCAATATCACAATCGGCAATTACAGAGGAACACTTACAAATGGCCAGGGGTTCTATGCGATATGCAACTGCGATTAATCACATCGCATTGGAGATATGCAAAGGAGCAGGGCCGATAACAATTGTGACTGCGATAGCCAGACCTGATAAAATTATGAACGATATTTGATATATTTTGAGATCTGGAAAATAGGGTTTTCCTTTGTATTTCGCGTTTTCGTTAAATAAACGAAATACAAAGGATAAAGTGACAGTGCAATGAAACCGGATCCAAAAGGGTTTATTAATGTTGTTGTATATTATTTCAAGTCCGATATGAGCCATTTTGCGGGATTTTCATGTTTTAATGTATTTTTCAAATACAAAGGGAAATCACAAAACAAGCGGGATTTCGGGTGGGCCGTAGGGGGTAAGTTGTTTTGGTCGGGCTCTGCCTGAGCCCATACACTAACTACCACGTGGCTAGGCGCCGAAGAGAGAAAACCACCCTTTCCGGGCGGTTAACTCCCATACGCAAGAGCCGCCCGAAATGAACCTCAGCCGTTGGATCAAGATCTCTTAGATCAACGATGGAGATGCGATAAGAGATATAAAGGTGGACTCGATAGGAGTTATAAGGCAGAATTTATAGTGTTTCAAATCTGATAAATGACAGATTGGCAGATTTTCACAGTTTTACGTGTATTTCTCTGTGTAAACAAAGAACAACCATTTTTGGGTTTTCAAGGGCATCGATGGTCCATTCTATTACAGAACAAGTGGCCACCATCCCTGAAGGCATTTAGCAATGATTGCTAACACTCAGAAGGGGATTTGAGCAGACAGAGGCCGGGAGCCAGAAAGCCCAAGAAGGGGACATGAACAGACAATGCTGATTGGCTTTAAAGCCATAGAGGATAGAAGACAGAGGCTGGTAGTGCCGAGACAGAGAGAAAACAGAGACAGAGAGCGAGTTTGTGTACTCAAAGAGACTTGAGGGATTCAGGTAAACTCCTGTTGTTTTGTATCTATGTGTTGAGACTCAAATTGAGCTCACTTTTGTAAAACTCTACTCTTGAAGACATAATAGAGAGGCCACCACTGAAGGCTGGACCAAGATACGTAGCCCGAGAGTTTTGGGTGAACTCCATATTAAACTTGTTCTGTTTATGTGTTTTTGTCTATTATGTTTCTTTAATTACTTCATTGTCTATGTTATTCGCAATCTTATCGATCCATTGCACTAAGTAATATAGGCAAATCCATGCACATGAGTTTGTAATACCTTAATAATTGTCTAAGATCTCATTATCAGATCAACTGGTATCAGAGCTTTAGGTTTGCTAAGGTTAGACAAGATTGTGCTGGATTGTTGAATGCTAACTAGGTCGAAGCTCAAATTAGGATAAGGAGAACTAGTTGAGGCTAATCCGGAAATTGGAAGAGCCTATCCTAAGAGTAAAATGGCAGACCAAGTCTAATCGAAATCAGACTCTCAATTCATGGATAGTTTCATGACCATGAGAGCCATAGTAGAAGAGATGTATCGAGAATTTAAGAAAGGTCGAGGCGAAAGTACTTCAACCTCCAAACAAGACAAAGGAACAAAGGAACCTCTTCTAGATGGCCATTCAGAAGGCAAAGGGAAAAGGGAAAAACCTCCTCTATCGACACCTCCTTCTAGCCCTGAAAATAAAAAGAAGAAAACATCTTTGATTAAATTAGATGTAAAATTTGATTTGCCAATATATGACGGAGAATTAAATGCAGAAAAGCTAGATAACTGGATTAGATAGATTGATGTATATTGCAGGGTGCAGAACATCGATTCAGAAACGAGAAAGATTTAGCTAGCCCGCCTTCGCCTTGGAGGAACTTCCCTAGTGTGGTGGGAGGGCAGGACACAAGCTAATTTGAAGAAGCATGGTACAATTCTTTCTACCTGGAGTGAATTTGTTTCTTCCATTAAAAAACAATTCTATCCACTAGCTTATATGCAACAAGCAATGATGAGTTGGCAAAGTCTTTGCCAATTAAAGGGGCAAAGTGTACAAAGCTATACCTAGGAATTTAGAAAAAGAGCTTTAATTCTAGGCATTTCTCTAGACTCACCTGAAACTTTGTTGAAGTATATAGGTGGTCTACATAGCTATTAGAGGCACACCATTCTCATGTTTAAAGCTACTAGCATAGATGAGGTATCAGTTCAGGCTAGACATCTAGAGGCTAGAGGCAAGAATGTGAACCCAGAGGTTGGGGGATCATCAAAACTCACTGCAAGAAAGAATAATGAAAAGTGGAAGCAGAAATGGAAGGAGAGGAAGGAAAACGTTGTACAGAAAGACAAACATTCATGCACTCACTACAAGAAGGATGGACATGATGATTCACATTGTTGGTCTTTGCATTCGGAGCTGAAACCCAAGAAGTTTGATGGCAAGAAGAAGAAGATTGTTTCTGCTATGCAGAAATATTTGGGGTTAGACTTAGGTGATGAAACAACAGTCACATCCACAAGTATAAAAGGTAAAAATTCTGAAGCATCTACTAATTATGTACAACCTATTGATAATGAAGAAAATGAGAGGAAAAGACATGAGATTTTTCATATTAGAGTTATTTCCAAGCATCTAAAGATTGATACTTTATTTGATAGTGGATCACAAGTAAACTTGATTTCTGGAGAAATTATAAAGAAGTTGGGACTACTAACCACACCTAATAAGAAGCCATATCCATTAGGTTGGGTATGTGATAAAGCAAAGCTACAAGTGACTAGACAATGTAAACTTAGGTTTGCTTTTGGGTCAACATTTGTAGATGAGGTTGATTTAGATATAGTTCCCTTGGATATATGTGGTATTGTTTTAGGAAGTCCTTACTTGTATGATAGAAGAGCCATTTATAAAACTAAAAATAAGTATCAACTCACAAAAGATGGAATAGAATATATTGTAAGAGCTCATCAACTCAAAAATAACTACACTCTCATAAATTCAGGGCAGATGAAAAGAATTGTAAATTCATGCAAGCAATTTTTACTAATGGTTGTAAAGTAAAATACCCTTGATAAAACCAATGCATTTGAAGGCTGTGATGCTAAATAGAAAGCTGATTTAGAAAAAGTTGTTTCAGAATATGATATCCTATTTCAAGAACCTAAAGGTCTGCCACCCAAAAGGGAAATAATACATGATATTCATTTGCAGCAAGATGCTCCATTGCCTAACATCAGAATGTACAGGTTATATGCTTTAGAGAATGCAGAGATCAAGAAGCAGGTACATGAGCTGCTCGATAAAGGGTTCATAAGGCCAAGCACATCACCATGTGGATCTCCAATTGTGTTGGTGAGAAAGAAAGATGGTTCGTGGAGGATGTGCATTGATTACAGAGCACTGAATAAAATAATGGTCAAGAATCGTTATCCTCTCCCTCGCATAGATGATCTATTAGATTAGTTGAAAGAAATTGTTTACTTTTCCATGTTGGACTTGCGTAGTGGCTACCATCAAGTCAGATTTGCAGAACAAGATGCATGGAAGACTGCTTTCAAAACAAAGCAAGGGCTGTATGAATGGCTAATTACACCTTTTGGCTTAACTAATGCTCCTGCCACTTTCATGAGAGTTATGAATGATGTACTCCGACCTTTTTTTGATGATTTTGTAATTGTATATTTAGATGAAATTCTTGTTTTCAGTAAAACATGGGAAGAACATTTGAAGCATGTAAAGCAGACTCTAGATGTTTTGAAAAAAGAAAATCTTTATGTGAAGTTATCAAAATGTGAATTTGGAAAAACATCTTTAAATTATTTGGGTCATATTGTAGGGGGTGGTGAATTGAAGATAGATCCCTCTAAGGTTGAAGTCATTATGAACTAGCCTAAACCCAAATCTGCTACAAAAGTTAGGAGTTTCCTAGGAGCAGCACAATATTGGAGAAAGTTTATTGCTAACTTTTCCTTGATTGGAACTCCCTTACATGCTTTAACAGGATTGAACAAGGTGTTTCAGTGGGGAAGCAAACAACAGAAATCCTTCGACACCTTGAAAGAAAAAAAATTAGTAGAACACCAGTACTAGAATTTCCAGATCTTCAAAGACCATTTGAGATTGAAACAGATGCCAGTGACTATGCCATGGGAGCAGTGTTGATGCAACATGGTAAACCCATATGTTATCATTCTGAGACATTTACTTTTGCAGTAGTTAATTATCCCACATATGATAAAGAATTGTATGCATTAATACAAAGTGTGAAAAAGTGGAAACATTACCTAATGGGAAAAGAAACAAATATACATACATATCATCAACCACTTCAACATTTACGCTCACAAACTAAATTGCAGCAATCAAGACACTATAGGTGGATGGGTTTTCTACAACAGTTTCATCTTGTCATCAGATATAAGAAAGGCACACACATGAGGTTGCAGATATGTTATCAAGACCAATCATAAATGCATCTACTATACTTAAGCATAACTCAATATTGCATGAAAGCTACATTGAACAATATGCTCAAGATGTAGATTTTAAAGATGTGTATGCAACTTTAAGTCAAGGCAAACAAGTAGAAGAATTGGATTATCATGTAAGGACCAACTATTATATCATTTGGGAAAGTTATGCATTCCTCAAACTGAAAGAGTTAACATAATTCGAGAAGCACATACTTCTCTTATATAAGGTCATTTTGGTGTAAGTAAAACAGTTGCACAGCTACAAAGGTTCTACTATTGGCCAAAAATGCATGAAACAGTTTCTAGATATATTAAAGAGTGTACCATGTGTGCCAAAAAAAAGCCCAGCAATATAAAATTAGGCTTGTACACTCCACTTCCAATTCCTTCTCATCCTTGGGAAAGTTTTTCCATGGACTTTGTTGGGGGATTGCCAAAATATAGAAAAGGTCTTGATTATTTATATGGTATTTTGGATAGGTCCAGCAAAATGTGTATTTTAATACCTTGTAACAAGAAGATTACAGCTGAACAAACAGCAAAGTTGTTCTTTCAGCATGTATGGGTTCATTTTGGGTTACCCACTTCTATTGTATCTGATCGAGATTCCCAATTTGTTGGGAAGTTTTGGTCAAGTCTATGGGAGTTGATGGACACCAGATTGAAGAAGAGCATAGCATTTCATCCACAAACATATGGCCAAATAAAGGTGGTCAACATGACAGTGATCCAGTTGCTCAGGAGCTATTGCAGCAAGCATCCCAAGCTTTGGGATGAACATTTTTGTTATGTGCAACATGCTTACAACCATGTCAAGCACTCTTCTATGCAAAGATGTCCTTTTGAGACTCTTTTTAGTTTTATACCAAGGTCTCCCTTGGATTTTGTCTTTTGTAAAGACATAGCAGTTGATGGACACAATGATGTGGACAAAGCAACCAAGTTCATTGAACAGATCCAAGAAATTCACCAGGAAATACAGGAACAACTTGAGAGAAGCCAAGAAGTATAAGGCAAGGCATGATAAGCATCGAATTGAGCATATCTTCGAATTTGGTGATCAAGTATGGTTGTACATAAGCAAAGATAGAATGCAAGGTGAAGGTAAGACGCTGAAGCCAATAAGGTATGGGCCTTTCAAGATACTTGAGAAAATTGGTGAGAACACTTTTTGCCTTGATTTTCTAGCTTATAGGCATATCTATTCAGTCATTAATGCAGAGAATTTGAGACAATATGAACCTTCATTGGTTGAAGATCGCAAAGAGAAAGGTCAGTTGCCATCTATTGATGATCTATTGCATGAATATCTCAATGAGTTGTAGGAAGACACAATTCTGGATAGGAAGGTGAGAACTAAGTTTAGAGGGGATGTCGAGTACCTAAGAATTGGACTCAAGGGTTCAAAACCAAGCAAAGCAAGATGGATAGAGATTGGATAAGTGAGGAAGTTGTATCCTCACTTAGTTAATGCTTAAAAACCAACTTTTGGTGGCCCAAAACTTTTTCGGTGGGAAGGTGTGATTCAAAATGGATCCTAGAAAACCCTCTAAGTCTTCTAAATATCAAAACTATCACAAAAGAAGAACCTTTAAAAATGGCGGATTACACTATTGGGAGTGAAAAACACAAGGAAACAGTGGAAATAGAGCCTATCGAAGGCTTGGATAGTGATGCATAGGAGCTGTCGATTTGGCCGATCAATGGTCCAGATCCGATCGGCATATCGCAATCGGTAGAGGCTATGGGAGGCTGTTAGAGGCTACCACATAAATATTTCAAAATTGATTAGCGCGGTCAATGAGTACAGTCAATAAAGCGCGCAAATCGATGGCTCGTATTAACTCGTGATATCGTGTCGAAGAAACACATGGGAGTGCTTACCAACGACCTGAGGCTTATGCGATATGCAATTGCAACAAGTCACATCGCAATATCGCGTTGGAGAAGTACAATGGAATGGGGCCGATATAGATATGACTTGCGATAGCCGGACTCGATGGAGTTATAAATGATACTTAATATATTTTGAGATCCATAAAATGACATTTTCCTTTGTATTTCACATTTTTGTTAAATAAACGAAATGCAAAGGAAATGTGCCCGATGCGATGAAGCGGACCCAATGGAACTTATAGATGAAAATGTATAGCATTTCAAGTCTGCCATAAAGCCATTTTGCGATATTTTCAGTGTTTTAATGTATTTTTCAAATACAAAGAGAAACCACAAAATGAGCGGGATTTCGGGCCGTAGGCGATAAGTGGTTTTGGTCGAGCTCTGCCCGAGCCCATACACTGATTGCCATGTGGCTAGGCACGGGAGAGAGAAAACAAACCTTTTCGGGTGGGTAATATTTGTGCATGTTAGCCACCCGAAATCAATAATAGACGTTGATCAACGATTACTTTTGATGGCGCCCAAAGACGGATCTGAAAGGGTATAAGGCAGAATTAATGATTTTTGAAGTCCGATGAACTTCGTTTAGTTGGATGTTTACAGGTTTTCTTTGTATTCATTGTGTAAACAAAGAACGACCATTTTTGGGATTTCAAAGGCACCGATGGTCCATTCCGTTACAGAACAGGTGGCCACCATCCCTAAAGGCGTTTAGCAAATGATTGATAACGCTCAAAGGGGGATTCAAGCGGATAGAGGCTGGGATCCAAGAGCCTAAGAAGGGGAAATGAACAGACATCGCCGATTGGCCGTAAAGCCACAGATTGATAGAGACAAAGATAGGTAGTGCTAAGATAGAGAGAAAACAGAGACAGACTGGGCTTTGTTGATGCAGACTGGGCTGGAGATCTGGATCCGAGAAGATCTACAAGTGGGTATGTGTTTAACCTATTTGGAGGTGCAGTTAGTTGGACGAGTAAGAAACAATTTGTAGTGGCACTATCAACTACAGAGGCAGAATACATGGCAGCCACTCATGCAAGCAAGGAAGCAGTTTGGTTGCAGAGATCGTGTTCAAGTATGGGGTTAGTACAGGGAGCTATAAGGATAGACTGTGACAGCCAAAGTGCAATTTTCTTGGCAAAGAACCCTGCTTATCATTCAAAGACAGCACATTGATGTTCAGTATCACTTTGTGAGGGATATGATAGAAGACAAAAAGGTGTTGCTGGTAAAGGTGGACACTTTGAAGAATACTGCAGATGCATTGACAAAATCTGTGAGCTCTGAGAAGTTCTCTTGGTGTAGAGAAACAATGGGTGTTTCAGGGCTAGAAAAATGACTAAGCTCCCTTGTGGCCCCCTTTGGAAAGAAAACAACAACTGGGATATTGTTGGGTTGTGTTATATTCCTTCCACATAGTTAACAGGGGGTTTGAGGGGTACCCGTAACCCCACTTTATGGGGTTCGGGGCGGCACCCCAGAAAATTTTGGTTTTGGAACCTATGTTAGGTTGGGCGGACCCACCTATGGTTTTGTGCATGATTTTCACACATGTTTTTTGAACGCGATGGTTTTCGGTCCATGGTATTGGATGCGATGGTTTTTTGGTCCATGGTATTGGACGTGATGGTTTTTTGGTCCATGGTATTGGATGATTCGGCATGTATAAATATGTATTGTAACATTGAAAGGAATATAATGGAAAATCAAGCTGGTAGTCCCGGTTTTGGGATCCAGTGGGAAATCTTTGTGTATATATGTTTTCTGTGTTATTCTCTTGCATTTTTATTTTTCATGTGATTTAGAATTCGTATGCAGGAAATTTCTATATGGGGTTAAAACCTACAGCGAAGGTGGTGCAACCCCTTCCAATCAAGGTCCCTGCACCAACTCATCTCCAAGGTTGTCTATAGAGAAAGGAGGGCCAGGAAGTTTCCTCCCTGACTCTCATCCACCCATGTATTATATTGATGTTGTGTCCTCAAGTATATGTGCACAACCTCAATCTCCTCACATGTACACCTAAGCTCCCTAAGCTTGTCCTTCTTCAACTGAAATTCATATATGCCCATACCATACCTGCAAAAATCCACTATACCAGCAGGATCTCTACTTTTATAATCCCCTCCAACCACTGCCTTTGAAGTAGTACTCAGACTTCCTTCTTTCACAACTCCATTATGAAGATCATCAGTAGAAGATGTCTCTGTCAAGTGCTTCAAGGTTTGTGAGATTGACCTCTCATTTATTTCATCCTTCCTCGCTCTTGCAACAAAGTCAATCAACTTCCCTTCCTTCGTTGTTTGAGTCATACTCCCAATTCCTCTTTGCTCCACATCCTCATGCTTCACATTCGGCTCTTTGGGATACAACGTCATAGAATTCATCCTCAGTCTATACCCCAAGAAACTCCTCCTATTCATTGGAACCATCATAGTTCTTCCTTCAGCTGTGATCAAGAGAATGTCCCGGTCCACCATTGGTATGGCTTGTTCAAGCCTCATGAAATCTTGCCACAACACCAAAGAATGATCATCCATGTCCACGATCCTCATGTCCAACTTTCCAAACCATGATCCCACTCTCACCTGAGTGTTTTTCATCACACCAATAACAGCTTTCATGCTAGAGTTGACCGCTTTGAAAGCACTCCATTCCCTCTCCATCTTTACTTTCTTCCCAAAAGACTTTGTTGCTTTCCTGCTTAAGAAGCTATGAGTAGCCCCTGTATCCACCAAAGTTGCGAATCTCTTGCCCTTCATGGTCATCTACACAAAACTCAGCTTCAAGAATCACCTCCTTCTGTCGACTTTATCTTGTGTCTCACATCAGCAACCTTCTTCAAGAATTCAGCCTCAGAAGTGTTAATTGGCTTGTGCTCCAACGTGACATTCCTCCTAAGGTACTTTACTTCCTTGCTTGGATCTTCTAAGCAACTCGATCCTGGCCTAGCTTGACTCCCTCCAAGCTTGTCCTCCATTGCATTTTGCTCAAGTGCACCAACCAAGTGTCCATTGACTACCTTCATGGAACTAAGCTTCTGAACATCCTCTCGATTGTCTCGATAGTGAGTTCCCAGCCCGTCAATGTAGTCGAGCTCTTCCTGCTCAATTACAACAACCTTCTTACCAAGAAGCTTCTTCTTTATCTCTTCCTCAATTTTCTTGACTTCAGCTTCCACCATGGCACTTTTCTTCCTTAACCGGGCTCTTTCATCCAAGAGCTCTTGAGGACCAAGACCACTTCGTCCGATCTCCTCATCAAGTTCCTTGAGTTCACCATCTATCGTACTCCATCGACCCATTTGTTCCAACACTTTGTACCGGGAGACTTCTCTTGCACTATGGCTAGATTCACTTATCGTAGGTTCATCCACCATCTTTGCCTTTCAGCCTTCTCCAAGTTCCCTGCAAGTCATGAACCAGCTCTTGTTCCACTTGTATGTGCAACCAACTTCCTTCACCTGCAAGTACCTGTCACCAACTGTCAAGTGTACACACACCTGCTTCACCCAGCTTCCTGCAAGACTCCTCCAAGTCTTCAGACTAGCTCTAATACCAATTGTCATGCCCCCAAGGCGGAGGTAGTCTTTCAACCACTCTTGGCGAGGTGCGGCACCACTGAACACTTTCTTTTCACCAATACTTATGTTCATGGACTACGCCTAACCATTAGTCTACTTAGTTTGTTTTTTGCAACCAAGTATTATTAATGTTTCCCTTATACCAATGAACACCCATACACATTCATTATCATTAGCAATTATACAAGAGAACACAATTGCACAGTATAAAGGGAGGGGCAACTCACTGAACAATGAGTCTGCCTGAATAATATATTATACAATCTTCAATATTACAAAGCTTTACAAGTATACTTGGAAACACCAAGTTTCATACTTAGCCAATTTAAAACTTCTCACACCTTCGTGTGATAACCAAGATCCTTTGCCCAAGTCAGGCGGGCGCGCCCTCACACGAGTTGCCAACCAAACTTCACAACTGAACATTGTGCCGACGGGCTTGTGACCTCACCCGAGTCACCCTTCCTTTACCTCCACACGGTGGGCGGGCGACCTTACCAAAGTCCCCTTCTCCACTTCTGCGTTTAGCTTCGCACGACAGACGGACGCTCACTCGAGCCACCCAAGAACCCATGTCAACCAAGTTCCTGGAACCTCTACCCGTGCACCGACATCTTCACCTTCCTTCCAAGAACTCGTGCTACCGTATGGAGCTGCCCAAGGTTGGGCGCATAAGATTTGCACCTTCACCTTTTGCTGCAGCTCTTTAACTCCTCGCACTTCTTGCATTGAAGATTTGTGTGAATGCTTGAGCATTTGTCCAAATGATTCCATCACATGTCTTATTTATATGGATGGAAGGGTGAGTCGAGCTGCCCTAAGATGACTCGTCCTCCATGTAATGAATGCTCCTACTCCATTGCAATTTGTCGGCCTTTGCTTGGATCATAGGTCAGCCAGTGGGTTAGCCAAGCGTGCGCCCATGCTATAAACACTTCGCTCGTCCTCCTTCTCATGCGTATTATAACATACTTCCCATGCACTTTGGTTAAGGACTTTGCGCTTCGCATGTTTTCACCAACCGTTTGTTTGTTAACAAACCGTCGCACATTAGGTGGGCGTGCCTAGGAACCGTCCTCTGCCTCACCTACGCGACCCAACGGCTCGTGGGGGTGGCAGGTTGATTATTGGAATCACCTTGTCCTCTACCCCACCTCGGCTGTCACGCCCCCAATTCTCTTTTCGTTAAATTGGCCGGGTGTGGCACTGCCTAAGTAATTAACATTCACCATTTTTATCTTATTTTACGAACTATGCCTTAACATTCATCATTATACATGAATAACATATTAATGTGTGTAATCCATTAATATAATAACATTATAGAATAGTAGCATGAACACTTCATATGCAATGTAAATCTTTTATTATATGAGAGAGAATTTTACAAATGACTGGGAGTATAACTCAACTGGTGTTACACCCAAGTTGGGTGCCCACCCGTGCAAGACCGCACAGTGGTCTCACCACAACCCAACAATAATATACAACATAAGTCTTTTGCAAATTCGGGTGGGCATGCCCATGCACAACCCACCGCCCAATGTACAACCAAACTCGTTCAAGTCATTCGGCGGGCAGGCACCTTAGAACACCCTCCACCCATGCCTTCAACCATTTCTAACACCGTGCAAGAACCCGTGTACACCGCCCGATGAGCGGGTGCATCACCTATGCCTTCGTTACGGTCTTCTCACCCCCTCACACTTTTTTTTTGTTGATCGAAGGTCGAACTTGCGATGTCCAAATGCATCCATTGCTCGCATATATATATGTCTTGCTACGTGTGGAGGTCGCGCCCTCGGTTGACCCTTCATACTTTCTCCCAATCGTGCGTTCATCAAATAATACATTGCCTTTGTAGGTCAGCCTACCCATGGCGCGGGACCACCCCTCAATTCATCTTCTTTTTCACCTTACTCTCCCTGGTCGGCTTGTGGTGTGAGTTATTCAACTCGCCCATATAAACTCGGAATGCCCAACTTGTCCACATAACATCATGTCATGCCCTTGGTCACTCCTTTGCATTTCTTCATGACTTAGTCACTTTGCACGGTGGATGTAGGGCGCTTTCGGTTGTTTGCCAACCACAGGGTGTTACATCCTCCCCCACTTGAAATCATTGTCGCCCTCAACAATCCTGATTGCTTCAGTATCTTCCATTCATACTTCACAATCTTCTTCTTCCATCTCCAAAGCAAGTCCTCCAATTCCCAGCTGTCCTCCTCCGATGCATTGTTCCATTTGACAAGATATTCCCATTTCATGTGGCAACCAATCCCTGTAGTTCTGTAGGTCAAAATATTATCCAACTCCAATCCTAGTTTATCCACAATCCCTGCTGGTCCTCTCAGCGGTTCAGCTCTCTGGATGATCAGCATCAAGCCTGCATCTCTTCAACTGACTCATGTGAAAAACTGGATGCTTCATGTGCATATGGTGCGGAAGCTCCAGCTCATAAGCAACTTCCCCCACTCCCTTATTCACTTAGAATGGTCCCTCATACTTCTGTGTCAGTTTGCTCACAGTCCCCTTGGCTGGCTAAAACTTCTCCCCGGTAATCCTGAGAAACACCATATCTCCCACACTGAAGTGCACATCCCATCTTCCTTGATCAACCCATTTCTTCATTCTCCTTGTAGCTTCATGCAATCGCAACCATGCCAACTCCAAGGTCTCATCCCAAGCCTTCATGAAATTCTTCGCATGAGGACTCCTCAAAAAATCTCTTGTCACTACGGTATGCGGTGCAACTGGCATCTGTCCATTCACTAACTCAAATGGACTATACCCCATCGCAGAACTCTTTAGAATATTGTAGCTAAACTGAGCAATATCCAAGAGTTCAGGCCAATTATTATGATCAGACATCACATAATGTCTCAAGTAATCCTCCAGCAATGCATTGATCCTCCCGGTCTGTCCATCTGTCTGCGGATGGTAACTCGAACTCATCAACTACTCTATCGCGACTAACTTGAACAATGTGGTCCAAAATCTGCCTGTAAAATGTGGATCTCTATCTGACACAATGCTTAATGGCATCCCCCAATACTTCACTATGTTCTTAAAGAACAACTCTGCAGTCCGCTCAACTCCACACGACATCTTTGTTGGAACAAAGACATCATACCTGGAAAATGGATCAACCATGCCCATAATCCCATTATACCCCTGAACCTATGGCAACTGAGAAATGAAGTCCATCGAGAAACTCATCCATGGCCTCTCGGAATCAGTAAAGGCTGCAACAGTCCTCCTTGCCTCTGATTATCCGATTTGTCTTGCTGACAAATGATGCACGTATGTACATACTCCTCCACATCCTCTTGCATCTTCTCCCAAAAGAATCATCTCTCCAACAATGCCAAAGAATGACGCTACCCTGTGGCCAGCCCACGATGAGTCATGGCACTCCTTCAAAAGGTGTCTCTTGAGTGCAGATGACTTTGGAACATAGAGTTGGTTTCCAAAGAACAAAAACCTATCCCGTAGAAAGAACTTTCGTGTCTTCTCCTCCTTTATCTGCTTCACTATATTCTGTGCCAAAGTATCAGTTTCAACACTTTCCTTGAGCTTATTTTGCCTCTCTTCTGAGATCTGAATTTGACTCCTACTCCTCTCTACCCGGTCTTCTCCCTCCAATGCTACAAGTTGTCCCTTCCTACTAAGGGAATCTACTACCGCATTGTGTCTTCCTGGTCTATACTCGATAGTCATGTCGAATTCTGCCAAGAAGTCCTGCCAACAAGCTTGCTTCGCAGAAAGCTTTGGTTGTGATGCAAAATAACTTGCTGCAACATTGTCAGTCTTGACAACAAACAGCTTCCCAATCAGGTAATGCCTCCACACATGAAGACAGTGAATGATTGCAGTCATTTCCTTCTCATGAACCGGATACCTTCGTTCTCTATCCTACAACTTCCGACTCTCATACGCCACCAGATGCCCATCCTGCATAAGAACCCCTCCTATGGAAAAATTTGAAGCATCAGTGTGTACCTCAAATGGTCTCTCGAAGTTATGTAACTTCAATATCGGTGCTGTAACCATCCTCTTCTTCAAGTCATCAAATACCTTCTGACATTTATCCATCCAATTCTACCTCTTGTCTTTCTTCAATAGGTCTGTCAGTGATGATGTTACCTTGGAGTACCCCTCTACAGAATTCCGTTGGTAGTTGGTCATGCCCAAAAACATCCTCATCTCATGGACATTCTTTGGTTCAACTCAGTCCTCGATCACCTTCACTCTGCTCGGCTCCATCCGTATGTAGCCTTGACCAACAATATGTCCAAGGAACGGAATCTCGGTCTAAGAAAACACACACTTAGACTTCTTTAAGAACAACTAATTTGCCCTTAGTGCCTCGAACACCATCACCAAGTGCTTCTTATGATCCTCCATGTTGTCATTGTACACCACTATATCATCCAAGTACATACACTACTACGAATGAATCCAAGTATGGTCATAAGACATCATTCATCAAAGTGCAAAACATAGCAGGAGCATTACACAACCCAAATGGCATAACAAGGAACTCAAAGCTACCATACCTTGTTACTATCGCGGTATTCTTCACATCTCCTTCAACTATCCACACCTGATAATACCCATGCCTCAAGTCTAGCTTGGAAAACACCCGGGCTTTCGCAAGCTTGTCAAAGCAATTAGTAGCCAATGGCAAAGGATACTTGTTCCTTACCATCGGCTTGTTCAATGCACGGTAATCATAGCACATCCATAACTCATTTGAATCATTTTTCCACTGGAACAATACCAGAGCTCCATAAGGGGACCTTGAAGGTATGATAAACCCTGCATTAGCTAACTCCTTTAACTATCATTTCAATTCCTCCAACTCAGGTCCTGACAATTGATAAGGTGCTTTAGCCGGGGGTTGCTTTCCTGGCTCAAGCTCAATGCTATGGTCCACTGCACGCCTTGGTGGAAGTTTCTTTGGTAGCTCATCAGGCATCAAATCTGCATATTTGGTCAGCACTTCAGAAATCTCGGCTGGAACAGGCATCCCCATTCCATCACCTTCAACTCCCTTGAACATCACCGCATAAGTCTCCATATCTGATTCCTTCATAGCCTTCTCCAAAATTAGTGCAGAAACATGCTACACCTTGACTTCCATCCTTTGCCTATGAATGGGAAAAGTCCAAGTTTGTGACTCTCCAACCATCACCACCTCATCATAGAAGTGGACAACAATAGCCTTGTTGCCCTTCAAGAAATCCTATCCGAGTATCATATTAAATTCGTTCATCTCCATCACTGTGAAGTCCAACTGACCGTTCTAGTCTTTTATCTGCACAGGCACTTCGTGTGCCAAACTCGCCACTTTAGCTCTAGAGTTTACTACCTTAACTTCCACATTCAATGGGAAGATCATCAACCAAACCTCTTTTGCCAACTGTGTCATCATGAAGTTATGAGTGGCCCCCATGTCCACTAGAGCTTGAATGGTCTTGCCATAAACCATCAAGTCCATGAAACCCAGACTGTTCATCCACGATTTCTCCATAACTTTTCCCTGCATACATGCCTATTCTCTGCATTCATCAAGCAACGACTTCACTTCTTGTGAACCTGCTCTGATACCACTTGTCAGGCCCCCAATTCTTTTTTCGTGAAATTGGTCGGATGCAGCACTGCCTAAGTAATTAACATTCACCATTGTTATCTTAGTTTACGAACTACGCCTTAACATTCACCATTATACATGAATAACATATTAATGTGCGGAATCCATTAATATAATAACATTATAGAACAGCAGCATGAACACTTCATATGAAATGTAAATCTTTTATTATATGAGAGAGAATTTTACAAATGACCAGGAGTATAACTCAACCGACATTACACCCAAGTCGGGCGCCCACCCATGCAAGATCGCACAGTGGTCTCACCACAACCCGACAATAATATACAACACAAGTCTTTTGCCAAGTCAAGCAGGCATGCTCGTGCACGACCCAATGCCTAATATACAACCAAACTTGTTCAAGTTGTTCGGCAGGCGAGTGCCTTAGAACGCCCTCCACCCGCGCCTTCAACCATTTCTAACACTGTGCAAGAACCCGTGTACACCGCTCGACGAGTGGGTGCATGACCTGCGCCTTCACTGCGGTCTTCTCACCACCTCGCACTTCTGTTTTGTTGATCGAAGGTCTAACTTGCGATGTCCAAATGCATCCCTTGCTCGCATATATATATGCCTTGCTACGTGTGGAGGTCATACCCTTGGTCGACCCTCCATACTTTCTCCCAACCACGCGTTAATCAAACAATACATTTCCTTTGTAGGTCAGCCCACCCATGGCACAGGACCGCCCCTCAATTCATCTTCTTATTCACCTTACACTCCTCGGTTAGCTTGTGGTGCGAGTTATTCAACTCACCCATATAAACTCTGAACGCCCAACTCGTCCACATAACATCATGTCACGCCCTTGGTCACTCCTTCGCATTTTTTCATGACTTAGTCACTTCAAGCAGTGGATGGAGGGTGTGCCCAGTTGTTTTCCAACTACAGGGCGTTACACCGGCAGCCCAACGGCCTGCAAGGGTGGCAGAGTGATTTCGAGAATCGCCGCAGCCCTCCACCATACCGTAGCAGCCCAACGACTCGGGAGGGTGGCGGGGTGATTCCGAGAATCAGCCTGCCATCCACCCTACCCTGGCAAACCAATAGTCCATGGGGGTGGCAGGGTGATTAAAAGAATCATGGAGCCCTGTGCCCCACCCCGGTGGCCCAACGGTTCGCGAGGGTGGTTGGGTTATTCCAAGAATCACCATGACCTCTGTACCACCTCGGTATCCCAACGACTGATAGGGGTGGCGGGGTGATTCCAGGAATCACCCCACCCTCTGCCCCACTCTAGCAGCCCAATGGGTCACGGTGGTAGCGAGGTGTTTCCTGGAATCACCCAGCCCTACGCCCCACCCCAGTGGCCCAAAGGCTCACAGGGATGGCAGTGATTCCGGGAATCACCCTGCCCTCCGCCCCACCCTGGTGGGCCAATGGCTCGTGTGGGTGGCAAGGTGATTCTAAGAATCACCATGCCCTCTGCCCCACTCTTGCGGCCCAATGGCCCACGAGGGTGGCAGGGTGATTCTGAGAATCACCTCGCCCTTCGCCCCACCCGAGTGGCCCAACAGCTCTTGGGGGTGGTTGTGTGATTCCAGGAATCACCCTGCCCTCCACTCCACCTAGGCGTCCCAATGGCTCTTGGGGGTGGCGGTGTGATTCCAACAATCATCCCACCCTCCGTCACACCCTAGTGGCCCAATGGCCTGTGGGGGTGGCGGGGTGATTCCGGGAATCACCCCGCCCTCTGCCCCACCCCGACGGCCCAAGGACCCGTGGGGGTAGTGAGATGATTCCAGGAATCACCCTGCCTCCGCCCCATCCCAGCGGCCCAATGACACCTAGGGGTGGTGGGGTTATTGTATGAAACACCTCGCCCTTCACCCCACCCCGGTTGTCATGCCCCTAGGCCGACGGTAGTCTTTCAACCAAACTTGGTGAGGTGTGGCACCACTGAACACTTTATTTTCACCAATACTTATGTTCATGGACTACGCCTAACCACTTATCCTACTTAGTTTGTGTTTCACAACCAAGTAATTATTATGTTTCCTTTATACCAATGAACACCCATACACATTCATTATCATTAGCAATTATACATGAAGAACACAATTGCACAGTATAAAGGGAGGGGTAACTCCCTGAACAATGAGTTTGCCCGAATAATATGTTATACAAATTTACAAAGTTACAATGCTTTACAAGTATACTTGGAAACCCCAAGTTTCATACTTAGCCAAATTTTCAACTTCATCACACCACCGTGTGACAACCAAGATTTCCTTGCCCAAGTCGGGCAGGCGTGCCGTCACACGAGTTGCCTTCCACACTTCACAAACGAACCTTGTTCTCATGCACGATGGTTGGGTGACTCCACCAAGTCACCAAGACACCCTCTTCGCATAACCGGCTTCACCAACGTTCCACCATTCACCTGGCTTCACCAACGTTCCACCGTTCACCAACTTCAC
This sequence comes from Pinus taeda, assembly GCA_000404065.3. Taxonomy (NCBI): domain Eukaryota; kingdom Viridiplantae; phylum Streptophyta; class Pinopsida; order Pinales; family Pinaceae; genus Pinus; species Pinus taeda. The sequence continues at coordinate 29,325 of APFE030641962.1, read as the reverse complement.
ATCGGCAGGTGACTCCACCAAGTCTCCACCATTTACCAATAGACGGGTACTCCTACCCACGCCCTCACCCACAACCGAGATAACGTGCTACCTTCATGCGGCCCTGCCCAAGAGCAGGCGCATCACTGTTCTGCGCCGTCCCTTATTGTTGTGGCTACACTTGTCCTGCGCACTTCTCTTCATTAGATGAAGAGCGAAGTTCATTGTTGCAAATGCCTCCACACCGTGTGTTATATATAAGGTGTGTTGGGCAAGTCTTGGCTGCCCAGCCAACTTGCCAACGCCCTATACTTCCATCAGAAAATGCCATCCTAACACTGTCGACCTTCGTTCTAACGCGTTCTAAGTATAGGTCGGCCCGTGGGTATGGTTACACGCTCCCATGCCTTATAAAACCAAGTCACTCCCATTTCTTTGTGTGCATTATAACATGCCTTCATCGCACTTTAAGTCTGAGCTTCACACTTTGCATATTTTCCTTCATTCAAGTTGCTCGTCCACCAAGTCGACTTCACACCTCATGTCGGTGGGCATGCCAAGGACCGCAGGTCCTTACATCCTCCTCCACCTGAAATCGTTGTCGTCCTCAACAACATACCATCTTGGTAACCATCCACCAAGATCAACAACAACTGTCTCATCCTTGGTCCATGATGTCAACTCCTCCACATACTGTAAACATCCCTGCAACATCTGTAGAACTACCATCTCCATCATGTGTCGTCCCATCCTGTGAACTGTCCTCCTTGCCCGCTTAATGCCAACATCTCTCTGTGCAGTTCCGGACCCCATGTTTGAACTAGTTGGGTAGCTAATCCAACTGTCACGCTCAAGCCATAAGAGTGAACATCCTTATGACTTTACCAGTCTATCTCAGATTCTGCCACATCCTGGACTCACTAAGAATCTCACCCATGCTCAGGTCTATGGAAACTCCATCCCATCTGCAACATGTCATGATGCTTGATGTCAAGACATTCATGCACCATCTTCCATAACTGCTCAACTTGTTCTAAGGACTCACTGCCATGAGAAACTAACAATGAGCCCCATCTTCTTTGTCATCTAAGAAGATGTGGAGGGAGTAGAGCCTGAAGGCTCACCCTCACTAATCATCTCAATCCATTTGTCAGGATTTTCTATCTCCATCCTCTGTAGATAAGTGACCCGATCCTCCTCCTGGACATTTTGCCTCACATATGCCTTATCATCATCATCATCATCCTCAACCACTTCTAGCCTTCTTGAAAAATCCACGATACTATCAGAAAGTGTCCTGATGATCAATGGCTTCTCGGTAAGCTTTGTCTCGACCATAGACAATTGCTTACTCATATCTTCCATTCACTTCTCATCCTCCATTTGAATCACTGCCAACTTACAATCAGGCTTTGTCACTCCAATGGTTGGTACAACAATCGATACAACTTCCCTTCCATTGTAAATGTACAACCTCTTCAAATGTGGAACAATCATAGTATCAAATTGTTTCAAGAATTCCATTCCCAGCACAGCTTCATAGTCGTCTATCTGCACTATAGTGAAGTTGACTTTCCCTGTCCACTCACCTAGTGTTGTGTCCACCTTTTTAGGTACACCAAGAACACAATCAGGAGGAGAATTGACTGTCTTCATTTGTGCCTTCACCAGTACAAACTTCAGCCCAATCCTTCTCGCAGTATCTTCACCCATGAAGTTGTGAGTAGCCCCACTATCCACCATAGTGAGTATATCAGCACCCTCAACCTTCATCCAAATATACTCCAACTTGTTCCTCTCAGGATCCCTCCGAGAGATCACTTCCATAGCAGTAGCAGCACCAAGTATCTGCATCATCCCCACAGAAGCTTATTCATTCTTCACATTACATTGCGCAATCGCAGCCAATTTTGGTCTAGAAGGACAATTCTTCACCGTATGTGGTTCAACACATATCCAACACTTCAAGGCTTTCTTCGTCTTTGACTTATCATCCGATTTCTAAGCATCATCCTTCTTCTTCTCTTTCGGTTTATCGGACTTCTTCCTATCATCAGAAGTCTCATCATAATGCTCCACCAACCTGTCCACAACAGCAAGAGCTTCCTCAAGTGTTTTAATCTTTTTCCTCTTCACTTCTTTGCATGCCCAAGGCTTCAATCCAATAATGAAGTTGAACACCTTGTCCCTCTCCACCATGTCAGGAAGTTCCAGAACCGTACTTGCAAATTCCCGCTGATATGTCTAAAGGTTCCCTGTCTGCTTTATGAACTTTATCTTCATCCATGCTTCCCATGTTTCATCTTGAGGACTAAAATGGGTCTGCAAAGCCTTCTTCATCTCATCCCATGGAGTAATGTCACCAGCACTGCCATTGGAAATCTGATCCATCCTCCTTTGCCACCACATCTTAGCATCCTTTGTCAAGAACTGAGCAACTACCTTCACCTTCGTCTCACCATCAGATAGACCCAGTCGTTCCAAGTATTTCTCCATGTCCCATAAAAAATTACCAAGAGTCTTCGCACTCCTTGTACCATCATAACATTACAGTTCCTTGACTTTCACTTGAGCACTCCTCCACCTGAGTTATGCCTCACGACCTTCTTCAACACCACGATCTCATCTCTGGCTTCATCAAGAGATTTCTTCAAGTCTATGATCTCTGCCAAGCCTCGATCTCTTGCCTCTTCAATCTCCTTGACCATTACTACAAGTTATGTACACAAAAGATCAGTGTACTCATATTGAGTCTAGATTTCATCAAGCTCTTCCTTCATCTTCGAATTGGCCTCTTGATCTTTCATGACCAAGTCCATCTTCTTAGTCCAGTAAGCCTCTAAGTCCTCCATCCTTTCCAACACTTTTTCAATGAATTCCATAGTAGCATCCTTTGCACCATGACTACACCCAACCTGAGATTCACCTACCATTGCTAACAGTTTCCTTCTTTGCGATCTAGTTTCCACCATCCAATAGTTTCACCAATTTTCCTACAACCATGAACTAGCCCTTGTTCCACTTGTATGTGAAATAGCTTCCTTCACCTGTAAGTACCTGCTTTACTGTCACCAACTTCCAAGCTTCAACCAACTTCCTGCAAGACTCCTCCAAGTCTTCAGACTAGCTCTGATACCGACTTCACTTTAGTGGAGTTGTGTAGAAGCTTCAACCTTCAATGCTCGAATTAGCTGCTCTGATACCAACTGTCATGCCCCCAGGCTAGTGGTAGTCTTTCAACCACGCTTGGTGAGGTGCGGCACCACCAAACACTTTCTTTTCACCAATACTTATGCTCGTGAACTATGCCTAACCACTTATCCTACTTAGTTTGTGTTTCGCAACCAAGTAATTATTATTTTTCCTTTATACCAATTAACACCCATACACATTCATTATCATCAGCAATTATACATGAAGAACACAATTGCACAGTATAAAGGGAGGGGCACACCCTCACACAAGCTACCTTCCGCACTTCACAACCGAACCTTGTTCTCATACACAATGAGCGGGTGACTCCACCAAGTCACCAAGACACCCTCTTCACACAACCGGCTTCACCAACGTTCCACCGTTCACCCGGCTTCACAAACGTTCCACCGTTCACCAACTTCGCACCGGCGGGTGACTCCACCAAGTCTCCACCGTTTACCAACTAGTGGGTACTCCTACCCGCGCCCTCACCCACAACCGAGATAACGTGCTACCTCCATACGACCTTGCCCAAGAGCGAGTGCATCACCGTTCTACTCCTTCCCTTATTGCTGTGGCTACACTTGTCCCACGGACTTCTCTTCGTTAGATGATGAGCGAAGTTTGTTGTTGCAAATGCCTCCACGCCTTGTGTTATATATAATGTGTGTTGGGCAAGTCTTGGCTACCCAGCCGACTTGCCAATGCCCTATACTTCCATCACAAAACACCCTCCTAACACCATCGGCCTTCATTCTAACGCGTTCTAAGTATAGGTTGGCCCGTGGGTATGGTTACACGCTCCCACGCCTTATAAAACCAAGTCGCTCCCCTTTCTTTATGCACATTATAACATGCCTTCGTCGCACTTTAAGTTTGAGTTTCACACTTTTCATATTTTCCTTCGTTCAAGTCACTCGTCCACCAAGTCAACTTCACACATCGTGCCGGTGGGCATGCCAAGGACCGTAGGTCCTTACACTGGCGGCCCAATGGCCTGTGGGGGTGGCAAGGTAATTCCAGGAATCACCCCACCCTTCGCCATACTTTGTGAACCCCAACGGTTCGTGGGGGTGCTGGGGTGATTCTAGGAATCAAGTTTCCCTCCGCCCCTCCCTTACGGGCAAATGGCCCCCGGGGGTGGTGGGGTGATTCCGGGAATTATCTCGTGCTCCAACCCATGCCTATGGCCGAACGACTTGCAAGGGTGGCGTGGTGATTCCCAGAATCACCCTGTTAGCCCTGCGAGCCATTGGGTCATCGAGTTGGTGCAAAGGGCAGAGGGCGAGGTGATTCCAAGAATCACCCCACCTTCTGCACAACCCTGGTAGCCTAACGCTCCATGGGGGTGGCTGGGTGATTCCAAGAATCACCCCATCCTGGTGGCCCAATGGGTCACGAGGGTAGTAGGGTGATTCCAAGAATCACCCCACCCTCCGCCCCACCCTAGCGGCTCAACGACCTGCAGGGGTGGGGTTTGATTCGAGGAATCACCCTGCCCTCTAGCCCACACTCGCGGCCCAACGTCCCACGGGGGTGGAGAGGTGATTCTATGAATCACCGCCCCCTCTACCCCACCCCGGTGGCCCAATAGCCCACGAGGGTGGCAGGGTAATTCTAGGAATCACCCTGCCCTCCACCCCACCCCAGCGACCCAACAGCCCGCGGGGTGGCAGGGAGATTTCGAGAATCACCTCGCCCTCCTCCTCTCCCCGACTGCACAATGGCTCGCGTGTTTGGCGAGGTGATTTCGAGAATCACCCCGCCCTCCACCCCACCCCAGTTGTCATGCAGAAAGAGTTATTTTTGCTGACAAAACTAACCTCCCTAGGAGTCTAAGACTCTCTAGTGACAAACAAGACAATTAAGAGCAATCCTTCTCTAAACATGCATTATCATATGAGAAACCAAGTGTTTTTCGATCCTACCTGAAGTCCAACGCTGTTGTAGTAGTCTAGCCTCGTCGATCCAGATGAGCTCCTCCTTCACTTCGAAACCTGCATACACTAACAATCAAACGATTACATAACACCTGAATATCTCATAAAACAAAACATATTCAACATATAGACCAAGGAGTATATGAAACAATTCATTAACAACAAATCATTGAGAAGAATGGACTTATTTGTATTAAGGAAACAAAAGAAACCATTACAACCTGAGCCTTGGTGTTGTGCAAGTTCCTCCCAGGTCCAGCAAGAGTTTTCCTCTACTTTGACAAGCTCACCCACTTCCAAATGAAACAAGAAAGGATGGTAATCTCTCCTCACAAGCTTCTACAAGGAAGTCCTAATTCCAGCAGCATCTACCCTTTGGAATGTTCAACGTTCAACCTCCCCTCCTTTGGTCCAATGCCTGTATTTATAGTGTTCTAGAGGAAGTTATTCAGTTCCAACATCAATGGGATACTCCCTCTTTTGGATGGGGTAGCTCCTCTCTTGATGGGATAAGTTCCTCTATCATAGGGATGCATGAACCATCTGAAGGCGCTCAATACACGTCAAACACTCTTCTAGAAAGCTCTAGAAGTGACCACAAGTAACTTTTTTAAGATGAAACTCGCGCCTTTTGACCTTTACAGGAGTACGCACCCATCCCTTGACTTACAGAGCGTACAAGTACGCAGGTGTAATGAGCTTGGGATGCGTACACGCAGGCAAGGTAGAGAGAACCTGCGTACCCAGAGATAAACATGATTTTAATGACTTTCTCTCTTTCTTGAAGTTTGACATGGAGAGCAAAGGTATCAGGCTTGACAAGGAGGATAATATGACTATTTATGGAGCCATATTAACTGCAGATAGTCATGGTGACAAATTTTAGTG
>APFE030641962.1:2526-21868 GCA_000404065.3 Pinus taeda | reverse complement strand
TTGTAAGCATGTTTCAGTATTTTCCATTAATGAAATGAAGTATTATTTCCGCTGCATCTTTATGTATATGGTTATCTCTGTAATTTGTTGCATTCCTGTTTAAATCCGGATCAAGCAGAGTATACATGCTGTTTCTGCATATCAAAGTTGCATATGCATCATAAATTTGATTTGTAGATCTGTACACTGGTTCACCTTGAGGAAAGCATGTATGCACGCAGGTTCAACACATGAAAGTAGTGTATACCTTATAAAGTTTCTTCTGTTTGTTGTTGCAATGTTTTGGGTTTTGGCTTGGGTTCTGGTTATAGTATTCTAGTGACAACATTATGAATGATCATATTGATGGAGTGATTGAATCGGTTGTGGTTGGTTCAAAACGAAATTGGTTGATGTAGGTATATTTGATGATTGAATGATGTTGTTTATGGATCCAATCTGAAAAATTGTGAAACATGGTCCCTGGAAGAAAAGAGAAGGTTGTAGCCTTCTGTAGGTCAGCACCTACGTACTAGTAAATATATCAGCTAGTACAATAGCTAGGAGGTTGTAACTCCCTTCCAGTAGAGGCTGGAGAACGAGAGAAGGTTGTAGCCTTCTGCAGGTAGAAGCCTGTGTACTGGTATAAGACTGCACCAGTACAAAAATTGTAAACATAATTCTCTTATTATTTAAAGAAGATAGAGATGATTACAGCAGGTGATTTTCACCCACATTGGGTTTCCACCTTATATCTTGTATTCATGTGTGTTACATATGTTTGATGCTTTATTCTATTTTTACTACATTTTCTAATGAATTCCTGATATACTAGTTAATGTTCAATGCATGATAATTTGGGTAAATCAAAAGATCTCTGCATATACATTGGTTGCATTAAGTACAATTGTGTATACATGCTAGTTTACTAATCTGAAGTAACGTATACAAATCAGGTTTGAAAAATAAATTATTGATTTGATAATACTGATTCACCCCCCCCTCTCTGTATTATTTCCAACAATTGGTATCAGAGCAGGTCCTTCTGAAGAAGCTTGATTTCTTGAAGGAATATCCATCATCATGAGTAATCAAGAAAGCCGGGGATCCATCATAGCAACAATCTTTGATGGGAGCAACTTTATTTATTGGAAGGTAAGAACCATAGCCTATCTTCAATCTCTTAGAACAGATGTCTCGAAAATCGTGGAAGGAGGATATACATTTCCATCAGCAATTCCTACAGATATAACAGGTAAAAGGCAATGTGAAACCAATGCCAAGGCTATCAATACATTATTGGGAAGTTTGTCACAATTAAAGTTTGTCAAATTTATGCAGCTCAAATCAGCCAAAGAAATATCGAACAAAATCGTTCTAAGCTATGAAGGAGACTCTCAGGTAAAACGTGCTAAACTACAAACTCTTAGAATTAAATATGAAACTCTCAAGATGCACAATGATGAAAGTATAGCTTAGTTACTTCTTACATATAGATGATATTGTTAATTGCATGAAGAATCTGTGTGAAGAGATAAAGGAAGTTACCTTAGTTGAAAAAGTTTTAAGATCCTTATTTGCTAAATTTGAATCAAAAGTATCTACCATAGAAGAAAAGCGAGATCTACAAACTATTACTATGACACAGCTTCATGAAATCTTAACTGCCTTTGAGATGAGAAAAGGAGGTCCATCAGATATGAGAGAAACTACATTTAAAGCTTCAACAAAAGGAAAAGAAGAACTAAATGAATCAGGACATATTTCAGAAGAAGAAGAGGAAGAAAACTTTGTCAAAAAGCTTCAACGGGGTTTCGGAAGATTTAGAGGTAAACTACCTTTCAAATGTTTTGCTTGTGGTAGAGTCAGTGATTATGCTGCCAAACGTTCTCATAAAGATAAATATGATAAAGGGAAGGAATATGCAAAATGGAATAGAAAACAAAGTGTAAGTAAAAATAGCTACTATACTCATGAAGATAGTGTTGGGGTATCAAATAGTGATGAAGATGAAAATAGTAATGACTATAGACTTTTGATGGCTTATGAAGATGATGATTTTTTGGATGCTTTAGAGAAAGATGATCTTCATGAAGAAATCTATAAACTCAAAATCTATTTAGAAGAAAATAATATGATTATAGATACCTTGACATACCAACTTGTTAAAAGAGAAAAACATAATGAAAAGTTGGAATGTGAAATTGTGGGTCTAAGAAAGGATCCTGAGGAGATAAAAGCTCTCAATCTTAGATTTGCTAAAGGATCAGAAACCTTAAATGAAATTATCAAAGTGCAATGCTCTCCTCTGATAAAGATAGCTCTTGGATATGCTGAAGAAACATCTCAATCACAGACGCCGTCAACCTCCACTAAAAGCTATCTTGATGTAGCAAAGAGCAGTGAACAGTTTGACAATCGTCAGCAAAGGCATAAAGCAAATCATCAGGTGAATCAAGCTCAATTTACTTCAAGGATGAACAAAAGGCACAATCAACCTCAGGTAAATCGTACTCAATTTTCTTCAAAGATAAATATCAATAGAAACTACAATCAACAGGTCAATAGATTCTATAATCGCAGGAACTTCTTTAATGGTCAATGTTTCTCATGTCATAATTTTGGACACAAAGCTGCTCAATGTTTTTCTTACAAAACTATCATGACTAGATAATCACAAAATCAAAGGAATGTGATAGGGATCAAGAAAAATTCCTATAATAACTTTTCTCTTCTTGAAAATGAAATAGAATTCTCAATCTATAACAACTTTGGCCATGAAGAATCTGAATGCAAGAGTAAATTTCAGCAAATAGCTCAAAAGGAGCAAACTCCATTAAAACCCAAAACATGGAGAAAGAAAGAACCACAAACAGAAATATGTGGTATATCCTTGTATGTAGAAGGACAAGAAAACCAGTGGTAAATCCACAATGGATGCTCAAAACACATGACAGGTGACAATGAAAAACTACACTCATATAATGCCTTAAAAAAGGAAAAGAGTGTCTCATTTGGAAACGAAACTCTTGCTGTCATAAAAGGTAAAGGCTATGTTTTCTTGAAAGAAAAAGTTAAAGTTGGGAATGTTATGTATGTTGATGGCTTAAAGCATAACCTATTGAGTGCGAGTCAAATGTGTGATCAAAGAAATGAAGTAGTGTTTCGATCAAATGGATGTGTTGTTTGTGAGCTTGATACAGGAGAAACTATGATCAAAGGGACAAGAACTCCAAACAACCTATACATACACAAGGGAGGACAACAACAGTGCTATTTAAGCAAAAATGATGAAAATTGGCTATGGCACAGAAGATTGGGACATCTAAGCTTTTCTCAAATAAGAAAAGCATGCAGATTCCAGACTGTTCGCGACCTTCCAGATATCAACATTCCTAAAAATACTATATGCAAATCATGTCAATTCAGTAAGAAAACTAGATCTCACTTCATCAAAAAGGAAGGGTCAACTAGTAAGCCTCTTAAACTTGTTCATACTGATTTATGTGGACCATCAAGGAAAAAGTCACCTCATGGAGAAGAATACTTTATATTATTCATTGACGATTTTTCCAGAATGTGTTGGATAGGTCTCCTAAAGCATAAATATAAAGCATTTGAAAAGTTCAAATTCTTCAAAGCTTTGGTTGAAAATGAATCAGATCGCAAAGTCAAATGCCTCAGATCTAATCGAGGAGGGGAATTTACCTCAGATGAATTATTTGACTTTTGTGAACAACATGGAATAAAAAGGCAGTTCTCCACTGCAAGGATTCCTCAACATAATGGAGTGGTAGAAAGGATGAACATAACTATTCAACAAATGGCTCGTGCTATGCTAGATGAATCTGGAACTCCTGCAACCTTCTAGGGTGAAGCTGCATTTATCGCCGTCACAATTCTCAACCAAGCAAATGTTCAGGTAAACAACACTCAAACTCCACATGAACTTTGGTATGGTAAGACTCATACTATAAAATACTTCAAAGTTTTAGGAAGAAAATGTTACATAAAAAGGACTGATGAAAAACTTGGTAAGTTTGAACCTAGAGCAAATGAAGGTATTCTTCTTGGCTACTCTTCTGAAGTAAAGGATATAAATGTTACAATAAAAGACTTGGGAAAATTATTGAAAGTATTGATGTTGTGGTTGATGAAGCATGCAAAAATCCAAAACGGATAAAAACCAAAGATTATGACAGTGAAGAAGATGAGGATCATTTTCCCACATCAAACCATACTGATTCTGAAGAAGAAATCAATGAAGCACCAGAAGAAGAGATAACGATAGAAGAAAAGTCTTCATCTAGGTATGTTTAGAAAAATCATCTAGAAACTCAAATTTTAGGGGAAAAAGGGGTAGGTGTGCAGACTAGAAGAACCATTGCCGAAGCTTCAAGCTATCTATCATTACTATCTTCCACTGAACCTCAAAATGTAAATGAAGCATGCAGAGATGAATGTTGGGTCAAGGCCATGAATGAAGAACTTGAGCAAATTGAAAAGAATAATACTTGGGAATTAGTTCCTAGACCTCATGATAAGAATATCATAGGAACTAAATGGATATTCAAAATCAAGCTGAACGAAAATGGAGAAGTTATTAGAAACAAGGTCAGACTTGTTTGTAAAGGATATGCTCAACAAGAAGGTATATATTTTGAAGAAACTTTTGCACTTGTTGCTAGACTTGAAGCCATAAGAATGTTTCTTACTCTTTCTAGTTTTCAGAAATTCAAAGTATACAAAATGGATGTAAAATCTTCCTTTCTTAATGGAGACTTAGAAGAAGAAGTCTATATTGAACAACCAGAAGGATTCATTCTTGGAAATGATGCAAAACTTGTATGCAAACTCAGAAAAGATCTCTATGGTCTAAAACAGGCTCCAAGGACATGGTATTAACGTCTTGACAAATATCTCCACCAACAGGGTTTTCCAAAGGGGTCAGCAAATAGCAATCTATATATAAAGATGGACACTCGTAAATTGCTTATAATTGTTGTGTATGTTGATGATATAATTTTTGGTAGCAATGAAGAATCCATGAGTCTAAATTTTTCTTCAGTAATGCAGCAAGAATTTGAAATGTCCTTGCTTGGTGAGCTTACCTATTTTCTTGGTCTACAAGTTCAACAAAATAAAGATGGTATTTTTCTCTTACAAGCCAAATATCTCAAATAGATCCTCAAAAAGTATGGCATGGAAGATTCTAAACCAATATGTACCCCAATGGTAACAGGATGCAGTCTTAGCTCAAATGATGAATCAGTAGCAGTACATCAACCAACTTACAGATCCATGATTGGCAGTTTGCTTTATATAACAGACACCCAACCGGACATCATGCATGAAGTGGGAATTTTTGGAAGATTCCAAGCAAATCCAAAGGAATCACACCTTCAGGAAGTCAAAAGGATCTTCAAATATCTTCAAGGAACACAGAACTTTGGTTTATGGTATCCTAGAGATACAAATCTTACACTTCATGCATATACACATGCAGATTGGGCAGGAAGTTTTGATGACAGAAAAAGTACTAGTGGTGGTGCTTTCTATATGGGGTCCAGGTTGGTGTCTTGGTTCAGCAAGAAACAAAGTTCAATTGCATTATCTACAGCTGAAGTAGAATACGTGATTGTTGCATCTTGTTGCACATAACTACTTTGGATGATGCAAACCTTGCAAGACATTCAGATCAAATGTACTCCACCCATCTCCATTCTATGTGATAATACAAGTGCCATCAGTATTTCAAAGAATCGAGTCATGCACTCCAAGACCAAGCACATACCCATCAAATATCATTTCCTACGTGAACAAGTGCTTGAACAAAAGGTAAAATTGGAGTATGTTCCCTCCAAAGAACAAGTTGTTGATATATTCACTAAACCATTTCCGAGAGAGACATTTGAATATCTCAAACAAAAGCTGGGGGTAGTTTCTACATCATCCTGCTGTTAAATCCTATTTTTCAGAGAAAGGTGGTTATACGTGAGTTTCATGAAGCATAGTCACATACATGTGCTAGTTTCTATGGGCACAATCACGTATATGTTTATTTGAAGAAAAGAAGTGGGCCAGACTCAAGAAAAAGGGGTCTGCTATGGTTCTACCAATTATCTGCTATGTTTGATGATGATGCTTTGATATCTCTTACTGACATATGCAATGATAAAATCTGACAGTGAATAGGTGGAACAAGTTCAGGGGGAGAACATGGTTGATGATATTTTGGGAACTAATATAAGTTGTTGATGTTGTCGATAGATTCTTATGGTGCAGATCGTATATGGTGTATAGTTTCTGATGACTATCATGGTCTTGTTTAGGTCTTTGGTCTTTGTTAAAAATTTCATGTATATATTTTAAAGACCCATGAGTCATATGATGTAATTTGTAACCCCACTATGCATGGATGGATGATGTAATGTTTCTTGTTTTTGACATGTATAAACAATTGATATATCCCCACTTGCTTGGGTGGATGAGTCAAATTTGGTATATCCCCACTTGGTTGAGAGATGGATGTATGTCTGAGTCATCGGTGATAGGAAGGTCATTTGTGATGTATGTATAGATTCATGTTCTTCTTTTAGAACATATTTTTGCAAACTTTTCTTATGCTCAGGGGGAGCATGGACTCGATCATGGGAGCTAAATCAACACACTTCAGCATATTAGAGAATTCAGCATGCACTTAGGGGGAGCATGACCCTTTGCCCTTGATGTCAAAGGGCGAGAATGACTTGGTGTGGTTGTATCAAATGACTTGGAGTGGTTGTTGTTGCCATCAAGTCTAAAGGGGGAGATTGTTGGCATTATGATGTATGTGTTGTACTTGACGGCAACCCACTTGTAGTAAAACAACTCACTTGCACATGGTAACCAGATGAATCTACAGAAGAAATATCATATGTGACAGAATGCATGGAAGTAGTATTTATAGATGTGATGAAATGTAGTGCAACTTCAAGGAATCAGTTCAGAAGGAAACTCACTCAAATGAAAGATCACAGTATAGCAGGTAAACAACAAAGAATTATAGATCAGTCTTCAAAGAATGAAGAAAGAGGGGTATACATAGGTTCACCTTGACCAATCTGCATATACACGAAGGTTAACAGAACAAAAGGAGCATATAGTGTACACACGCACTTTCACAGAAGGAAAAGCGCATATACCTTGGAAAACTAAGTTTTTGGTCCATGGTATTTTGATCCATGGTAACTGTCCTAGGTATCTAGGCCGAGTTGTTGACCCTAGGTATTTGGTCCAAGGTATTGATCCTACATGGTTTTGGTCCATGGTATTGAGAAAGGCCTACAAACTATAAAAGGAGGAGAAGATCATTAGGCCAAGGGGTGAAAGTATCGAATGTCTGATGAAGTGTGAGATCTAATATGCAGGTTATTAGTTTATGGTGTTGTGCTTGATCTGAACCAAGGATGAACCCTAGCGTTTGATAAGATCTAATGATGTATTAGGATCTCAAGGCTTGAAGTGAATTATCTTTATGTGGTTTGATCATGTATCTGAATAACTGTCGAATGTTGTAGTCTGTAAATATGATGATCTGGGTATGATTGAAGTCTGAAATAGTTGTAATGTTTAAATAATTATTTATAGATCTATACACAGGTTCACTTTAGAAAAGCAGTGTATACACGCTGGTTCTACATATCAAAGCCGCATATACATCATAAATTTGATTTGCAGATCTGTACGCTAGTTCACCTTCAGGAAAGCGCATATGCATGCATGTTCGACACATGCAAGTAGTGTATACCTTATAAAATATGTTTCAGTTGCTTTTGTTTATTGTTGCAGCGTTCAGGGCTCTGGCTTGGGTTCTGGTTACTATATTCTGGTGACGGCATTCTGAATGATCAGATTGATGGAGTGATTGATTCAGTTGTGGTTAGTTCAAAAGGAAATTGGTTGATGCAGGTATATTTGATGATTGAATGATGTTGTTGACAGATCCACTTTGAAAAATTATGAAACGTGGTCTCTGGAAGAAAAGAGAAGGTTGCAGCCTTTTATAGGACGGAACCTACGTACTAGTAAACATATCAGCTAGTACAAGAGCTAGGGCATTGTAGCTCCCTTCCAGTAGAAGCTGGAGAATAAGAGAAGGTTGTAGCCTTTTGCAGGTAGAAGCCTGCATACTAGTATAATACTGCACCAGTACAAAAACTGTAAACATAATTCTCTTATTATTTAAAGGAGACAGAGACGATTGCAACAGGTGGTTTTCACCCACATTGGGTTTCCACCTTATATCTTGGTGCTCATTTGTATTACTTATGTGTGATTCTTTATTATGTTTTTACTACACTCTCTAATGAATTCCTGATATACTGGTTAAAGTTCAATGCATGATAATTTGGGTAAATCAAAAGATCTTTGCATATACGCCAGTTGCATTAAGTACAATTGCATATACACGCTAGTTCACTAAGCTGAAGTAGCATATACAAATCAAGTTTGAAAATTAAATTATTGATCTAATAATACTGATTCACCCCCCCTCTCAGTATTATTTCCAACACAGAGTAAGGTCATATGATAATCCAACTGAGAAACCCAAAAGGCTTGCTGGTTGATAATCACTGAGAAGTGGTTGTGCCTTATAGGTTTGATAAGTTCGTTGGAGACTATCCTAGTTGATAACTTATGAGAAGTGGAGGCACCCAAGGCTAGTGGGTTGTTAACACCGAATATTAGATCCACAAGGTTTTGCTTAGAACACAGGTGGAAGTTCCACTTATAATTTGTTGGAGAGTGCACTCTTACTCCTTTAGGAGTAACAGATATGATAAAAACTCCTCACTACTAACTATATATCTCTCTCCAAGCTTGTACTAAGACTCTATGTGCTCATCATCAACCACTGCATTGATTTTTAGCCATTGTGGTGTAACAACAAGTAGTTGTTGAGAGCACCTAATAAATGGGATTTTTTAATGACATATGTGTGAATGGATAACCACCCATTCAAAGATGTACACAAGAGGTATAATATGAATTATTACAATTAATTTATGATGAATCTCATGAGATATTATATGCCATGTTACAAGGAAGCATGAGAATTTCCCAATCTGGGTGATTGATGCTAATTGTAGGACAAATAAGCAACAACTTGAAGATATAGAAGTGTGAATCAAAATGATCCATCTGGATGTTGGTGGCCACCCACCTATTCGACCTGGACCCCCACCACTGTCTCTTTCAACATTTTAGTTTCCTCAATTGTAGCACAATTTACTGTTTTTGGTAGTTTTTCAGGTCCTAAACTTTCAAAGCCATTTTGAGGCCCTAAATGACGTTTTTTTAGGAAAACTGGGCAACTCAAAAGTAGTAGTCCTCAGATAGATCTTTCTAATGAGGTATTGTGTGCATCAAATAGAGATTATATGCCAAATTTACAACCCCGAGAACTTTATGTACTAATTTACCCAAACGGGGCCCATAGTTTTGGCACTTCATCTCCCAGGGTTAGGTTTTTGGATGTTTAGGATTTTCCATTGTTTCTCAATAATAAATATCACTTCGAGCCTCATTGTCACAGAGTTCAGAGGCATGTAGCCACCACATCTCTCCTTAGAGATAAGCTACCATCACCTTAGCTAGTTTTATTTCCTTTCTATTTGTAAGCATGTTTAAGTATTTGACATTAATGAAATGAAGTGTTATTTCTTATACATCTTTGTTTTATGGTTATATCTGTAATTTTTTGCGTTCCTGTTGAATTTTAGATCAGTGGTATCAGAGCAGTCTACTCTTTCTCTATTTTTCTTTGCATGTTCCCAACAAGGTTTGGATATAAGGAGTTATCACTCGAACTAGTCAAACCTTTGCAAGACCAACCTCGCAAATCTAGACGACCTCCCATGGTGGAAGAGAAGATGAGGGTGTAGGAGATCCTTTCAAAATCTTACTCAAAGAAGCACTCGAGCGACAGAGGAACGCGATGATGGACAACTTTGCCCAAATCCTTCAGTTGTTATCCAAAGGTGACACATCTCCTTCAAGCATCTACTCTGGAAGCACCACTCTGTTTAAGGTACAAGTTAACTTTAACATCCCCATATTTGAAGGTCAGATAGATGCGGACGTCGTAGATAAATGGTTAAATCTGCTAGAAGGATATTTTTATGTTCATGATTTTTCCATTCGGGAAAAGATTACTTTTGAACTTCTCAAAGTCGCCCCCCCATGTCAAGGACTAGTGGAAAACCTATTGTGATAAGAAGGATGAAAGTGCATCCTCACTATTTTCAATTGCACCCACTTAGAATTTGTTATGGGATTCCATTAAGGAGCAGTACTACCCTTTCAGGAGCTATGAGGATAAATACATAAACTGGACCACATTGCGGCAGGGAGGGGACCAAGACATGCCAAAGTTTTCCAATATTTTTCATACCCTTCGTACAAATTTGGGTATCAAGGATTCTAAGTGACATTTGATACTCAAGTACCACGGCTACCTCCACAGGTACATCCAGGATGCGACGGAGTTCCTAGTAATCTCCTCGCTTGGCACAACGTACTGATATGCTATCAAGATTGAGTAGAAATTTAAACAGAAGAAGCGAGACTTTGGATTTGTGAATCTGAAGCAAGGGAAAGGTGCCCCCAAACTGCATAGAAAAGGACAAAGTCAAGGTAGGGTGAATTGGGACAACCAGCCAAAGATGCAAGCAAAGAAGAACACCACAAAGACAAAGAAGGACACAGGAAAATGGTGTGAGCTCCATAATATCTCCCCTCACAACACAAGTGAGTGTTGCACCAAACAATCACTAGTGGTCGAGCTGAAGGCTTCCAGATCAGACACATTTTCTGACTCTGAGTCACAACCCCACAAGAGGAATGAAAAATAGAAGCAAATCATTGATGTAGAACCCAGTTCCATTGTTAGGTCCCTATACTACTAGTGCAACCCCTTATTGTTATTAGTGAAACCCCCTTATTGTATCATTGTGCCCATATAGTCCCCATGTTGTCCCACTATTGTTATTGTTGTGCCACTACAATATTATTTTTATGTAGGCTCTAATTGTATTGAGACCCCTTAGAATCCTATATATAGAAAGGAGGTCTTTTCATTTGTATCATCAAATAATTGTTCATTCTTGTAATGTAAAGGAGGTTTCCCCCTCGACAAGGCTGATTTTGAAGTCGTTGATCTATCTTTTTTATCTTTTTTGTGAAATGGTTCCATAACAAGCACCATGGCCACCACAAATATCCAGAAGAATGAGCCTGAAGATCCAAAGGAGGGGGAATTCCACTTCCACTTACAGATGTGGGTGAAGGGTTCTTCATTGCATTTCATTGTCGACAAAGAGAGCCAAAAGAACCCCTTTCAATAGAGGTCATTAAGCGGTTGGGCCTCCCGACTACATCACATCTATAACCGTACACAACCAAGTGGCTTAACCAAGGACATGTTAGAAAATTATATATTACAGAGCAATGGAACACATCAAATATATTTCAAAATATAAACACAGAAAACACATAAAATAAGAGAGACACAAATATACGTGGTTCACCCAATTTGGGCTACGTCCACGGGAATTAGCCAATCCTTCATTTTATATTATCCAGCAAACTGAAGAGATACAACCTACAATAGATCCGTTGTAATTCCCTCTTCGCTCTCACACAATATCCTCTCTCTTTCTCACTCAGAATAAAGATCTACATATATGCAATACAATTCCCTCATTTATAGTGAGGGGTTGCCTTCTAGGGAAAAAAAACTTAAATTAAACATAACTTCTACCATCATATCTCTGCCTAATGAACGATCAAGATTGACTACGAAATTACAACATTTTACAAGGCAATTTTACATCTATTTTTAGCTTTGAGGGCATTGCCCCCAATCCCCCACCACGGGGGGCTCCCAAAGATCATTGTCGCCCCCCCTAGATCCCTCTTACAGTGAAAATATTACGGGCAATGTTGCCACCACATTACAAACTAGGGTTCAATGCAGTGATACCTCTGAACAAAGAATATAATCAGGCTTCACACCCAACAGGACAAGATCTCCATGCCAGCCATCAGTGTCGCCTTCCCTACAACATCAAGCTCTTCATGGATGAGGTACTGTGTGATGTTTCCCCTCTTGAATTTTTTGATGTATTATTAGGACAACCATACTTGTGGAAGTGACATGTTGTATATGAGTCTAGACCTCGGTCTATGATTATTACTTTGGGAAATAAATTGTACAGGATACTGGAGGTGGCCCTGCCTATCACCATCTCTTTGATCACTGCAAAGAAATGCAGTAAGATAATTTCACAGACCACGAAATTTGTTTTCTTTATGATTCACCCTCAAGGAAAGAAGAATATTATAGCCATGAGTTCCAAACAAGGTTCCTTCACACAACAACTGCAGATGGACAAGGTTGCAAAGGAGTACAAGGACATTTTGTCCTCACCTATGGGGGTGCCTCTGCACTGTCAGATCAAGCACTCCATCGATCTGACCCAAGGTGCGCAGCTATTAATGGACCGATCTATCGATGCTCTGTCCTGGAGAACGATGAGATCAAGAGGAAGATTCAAGGGTTGTTACAAAAAGGGCACATCAGGCCATGCTCATCAACCTATGGGAGCCTGATTGTACTGATACAGAAGAAGAATGGGACCTAGATAGTTTTTATTGGCTATCATGTGCTGAACAAGATCACTATACATAATAGGTCATGCCAAAATTCCATTTCTCTAAATGGTCCCACAGATTGATGACCTTCTATACCAGCTCAAGGGGGCCAAATCTTTCAGCAAGATCAATTTTAAGACCAGTTATCACCAGGTGCCTATCAAACCCTCTCATGTGTGGAAGACTACCTTCAAATCCAAAGAGGGCCTTTTCGAATGGTTGGTCATGCCTTTCGGGTTGAAGAATGGCCCCACAACCTTCATGATATTGATGGATGACATCTTACGACCCTTCACCAATGCATTTGTGGTGGTGTATCTAGATGACATCTTGATCTCTAGCCAGAGTTGGGAAGAGCCCCTCCAGCATCTTTGACAAGTACTTCAAACCCTGCGACAACACTAGTTGTGTGCCAATTTAGAGAAATGCACTTTTGGCATGACCTGGGTTCAATATCTGGTGTACATCATTGATGAGCATGGTGTGCATGTGGACCTAACCAAGATACAATTCATTTGGGATTGGCTAGCCCCAAACACTCTAACAGAGCTTCGAAACTTTCTGGGTCTTGCCAATTTCTACCACATGACCATGTTAGGGTTCTTCCATATCACTTGGCCTTTAAGTCAAGCCACCAAGGGCAGAGTGAAAGAAAAATTATTTTGGTCCAAAACGCAATAGAGGGTGTTTTCCGAGTTGAGGCATCACCTCTACTCTGCACCGGTGCTCACATTACCAAACCTACAACAACCATTTGAGATTGAGACAGATGCATTTCTTACTTAGCAGGGGCATCCAATGGCTTATCATTGTGTTTGACTCCTTTGGGCACGAGACTTCCGAGTGGCCGCATCTTTACATGAGCAATCCAGAATTTAGCAGCACATACAGGAACTCCTGGAAGGTAAGAAAGTCCTAAATTTTCACCTCTAGGATGCACTATTGTGCCACTTGGGAAAAAAATGTGTTCCTTCAAGAGAGGATTCCAAGATGATCTGGGAGGTGCACTACAGTTGGGTTGTTGGACTTTTTGGAGTAGAGAAAATAGTGGCAGTACTACAGAAGTATTTTTATTGGCTAAACCTTCGTGAGGATGTTTAGAAGTACATTTGATCCTACACTATATATGCCATTTCCAAACCAACCATCAAGAAGCAAGGCCTATATACTCCTCTTCCAACTCCTAGTCGACCTTGGGAATCCATCTCCCTGGATGACATGTCGGGCCTTCCTTCTACTAAGCATAGCAATGACTGCATTTTCGTGGTCATCGAAAAATTCTCTGAGATGGCCATTATGGTAGCCTTTAAGAAGAGTATCACAGCAGAGGCCATTGCTCAGGTCTTCTTTGAGCGAGTGTGGGTACACCTTTAGATCCCCTAATCCATTGTCTCATATTGGGACAACAAATTCCTAAGTGAATTTTACTCAAGTCTCTGGTCGAAATTGGATACCAAACTTACTAAGTCCATGACTTTCCACCCCCAAACTGATGGCAAAATAGAGGTCGTTAATAGGATGATTGTGCACATTCTGTGCATATATAACTCGAAGCATCCACGCACATGGGATGGAAGCCTCCTCTATGTCCAACACATCTACAATAGAGCTCTCCATAGCTCAACAGGCTAAAGCCCCTTTCAAGTAGTGTTGGGATTTCAGCCATTATGTCCCATTGATGTGCTCATACCATTTGCAACCACGTAGGTAGATTCGGCTCATGTCTAGTTTGAAGTCAACAGGATTAACAATATTATTGAGCACATTCAACACATCCATCAATAGGTCCATGATCAACATTGGGTGTCGCACAAGCTCTAAGTGGGCAACAAATTTTGGCTACACTTATAGAAGGAGCGCCTCGCTAGACCCCACCACAAGCTTCGCCTGCTTCGATATGGGCCATACACCATCACCAAGGCTGTCGAGGACAATTCCTTCGAGCTCAGCATTCCACCTTTCCTTGGTTTGCACCCAGTGTTCAATGTAGACTGTCTTCGACAATACTTTCCACCATTGTTGGACACATCTGACATTGAAAAACAACTCACACGAACATAGCTAAACCCAAACTACATGGAACAAGCCACAACTGATCAGATCATGGACACACATATTAGGAACATTCGCCAGAAAAATATCCAACTATATCGGGTTGTCAAAGCTGGTTAACTCCTGCACCAAGGCAAGTGGCTCACCGAGGATCAAGTTCAGTAGAAGTTTCCCGATCTCATGGGGGCACTCAATGCAATGGGGACCATTTCTTCCTAAGGGGGGAGTACTGATCTAGGTGGATGTTGGCAGCCACCCGCCTATTCCACCTAGACCCCCACCACTATCTGCTTCATTTTTTCAGTTTCCTTAAGTGTACCACAATTTACTATTTTTGGCTATTTTTCGGGTTGTGAACTTCCAGAGCCGATGTTTTTTTGGGAAAACTAAGGCAAACATGATTTTTCAAATGATGATTTCCACTCGAAAGTTGTATTCCTCAGATAGATATTTATAACAAGGTATTTTGCGCATCAAACAGAGATTGTATGCTAAAGTTACAACCCCTGGAAGTTGATGTACCAATTTACCCAAACGGGGCCCATAGTTTTGGCGCTTCATCTTCTAGGGTTAGGTTTTTGGATGTTTAGGATTTTCCATTGTTTCTCAATAATAAATAGGCCTTCAAGCCTCATTGTAACACAGTTCAGAGGCATTTAGCCGCCACATCTCTCCTCAGAGATAAGCTACCATCGCCTAAGCTAGTTTTATTTCATTTATGTTTGTAAGAATGTTTCAGTATTTGACATTAATGAAATAAAGTGTTATTTCTGTTGCATCTCTGTATTTATGATTATATTTGTAATTTGTTGCATACCTGTTTAAGTTTGGATCATAAAAGCACCAAGAATACTACAAAAGAGCCACCGAAGGATGGTCGAGTTAATGGGTATATATACATTGAGTTACTAGGAAAGCAAATGTATATGTGAATTTTAATTGTAATCGAGTTGTAATTATAAAGCTCCAAATCAGTTCTGCTTAGCTTAAGCATGTTTTATTTTTTATTGGGAAGTCAAAACACAAAGGATGGTGTTCCTCTGAGGGGTTGAGGATTGTGACATCCTATATCGGTTAATTCCCCTTGTAAAACATTTTCCTTGTGATTATGTAACGATAAATTAAAATGGATGACAGAAAGGGACACAAATTCCACTTCTTGATGAGGGAGATTGCTTGAGGAATTGGTTGTTTTAAATATCAATCATGGGTTGATTGAGTGGGTTTAACGAGATGTTTATTTATTAAATTCAAATGGAAATGAAGTATTTGCCCATGTTTTCTTTGGGCAATATTTACAAACAAGAAAAGGAAAAAAATAATTAATGAGGAGGATGGGTTCCATGGATCCTAGGGAAGACACATGGTTGGTCCATGGGAAACAACAAGGAGACACTCCTTTGGAAATTAGAACAACCATGAGAAGAGGAGGTGGGGAGGCTCCTATTGATAAGGGTAGAGGAGGCCAAGAGGATCCTGTTGAACAATAAGAAAAGAATCACACATGATACATGCATGCAAGTAGAGAAAGGGACCGGTAAAAGATAGGGAGGCCGAGATGTTCTTGGTGATCCAATTGAGTTGCTAAGAGAGCAAAGATGATGTCAATAATAAGAGAATTTAGGGAGGGGGAAGCTCTATTGATAGCACAACTGAGAAACCCATGAGGCTTGTTGGTTGATAATTAGAGAGTGAGCTCAGATGATAGCCCAACTAAGAAACATAGAAGGTTGATAATCATTGAGTAGTGGATGTGCCTTATAGGGCTAATAAATCCATTGGAGACTATGATGGTTGATAACTTCTTAGAGGTGGAGGCGGGTTAGGGCTAATGGATTGATAACACCTATTGGTAGTTCCATGGGATTGGGTTGCGAACACAGGTGGAAGTTCCACTAAATCTCTGGAGTGTGCACTCTTATTCCTTCCAAGGTAACTCAACTAATAAAACCTCCTTATCATTAACTATAAATTTCGCCCCACATCTGAATCGAGACTCTTTGTGTCTAAAACCATAGAGATTTTGGGATGTTGTATTATAATTCCCTCTGGATAAAGAATGGTGTTCCATGCCATATGTGAAATCATTGAATAGTTGATGGGTGAAGGTAGTGTGGCCTTGATACACCGTGGATACACCTTGTTTTAGTTGATGATATTGATTCAATCACCTGATTGGATGATGGTTGTATGTGAGTGAAATGGTTCACTGTGTTTAGTTTATTTTGGTAGCTGGTTGGTGGAGGCAAGGGAGCCTCAAGACACCCTATTTTAGCTGAGAATATCAGTTTAAAATTCCTCTAAAAGTAGTCTACCTCATGATCTAGAATATAGCTCAAGGGTGACAAATGCAAGAAAGACTTGGTTGTAGATTGTATATGTTGGGTGGAGAGTAGAAGTCCCAATCTCAGTTGCTAAGCACATTTAATCAGATAAGTATACCTAAGCTTTGCACCTTGAATGTCAAGCATATGCTAAATGTGTGGGCTTAAGGCTTGTTTGGTATTGTTTCAATGTGTTGGTCCAATGCTTATGATATGCTATGGAATGTGATTTTATCCATGCTTGTGCAAAGTGATTTCTTGTTTTTGTATTGATTTAAGGTGCTAGTTATGCGTGTGATCTAATATGGGATGTGATTTCTTGCATGCTTGAGGAATGTTGAATTTCTTTGTAATTTCTGAGAAAATGAATGGATTCTTGTATGTATTCATGAGCTTGTCTTTCTGCTTATCATTAGCCTAAGAGGCTTGTATATTTATGAATTGTTAAGAGCTTGAAATTTGTCTAATGGGCCTTAGTGTAAAAGAATAGATAGACCTTTATTGTATGTATTATGAAACTAATAAGTCTAACATTCAAACCTTATTATAAGTTGCGAAGATGAAGAGGTATATATATATATATATATATGAATTGGGTCAAGCCTAGTTAAAAGCTTAAAAGAGATGTCACAACATGTGCACATCTGTATGTCTAAATAAATATATATTCGCACGCTGGGCTAAAGCCTCTATAAGCTCAAGAAAGATAGCTCGAATACTTTTTATGTGCAGACCTTATAAATTTAGGAGATATAGATCTAAGGGCTTCATGATGGTATGTATATGTATATATATGTTTATAAGTAAGGTATGAGCCTTAAGGTATTAAGGGCCTAACAATTTGAATCGTATAAGCCATGTGTGTGAGCGCCATGAGTAAGAGCTAAGGGTGGGAAAATCCCAAAACACATTTACGAATGCAATGGGGGTTAAACTTCATTGACTCAAGGAGAGAAGAAGTAGACTCCTTGTCAATCATATGGCCCATCAAAGGGAAAGGTCCAAGTTGTTGGATGTTGAGAGTCTTAACGCCATCCACATGTCTCAGAGAAATTACCCCAATGATTTCGAAGGGAGACAAATATGATTCTGTCGAGATTAAATCGCTGGGACGACGTGGCAAAATGGTGACGTGGTGGCCTGAAGGAGGACATGTGTGAGTTGGATTGGGGTTTTATGGGTCAGGTGGTCTATATTCGGCTGACATGTGGCATTGACGGAGTGGAGCCATGTGTAGGGTGTGATGTCACCCCGATGATAAGAGTCATTGACGTCACCCTGACACCTTGAGCCTGGTGATTTCTCGTGGAGTTGGGTCCAATACCACCAGGATTTTATTCGCGGACTGGTTTGGCACTACAGGGCCCTCATGGAAGTAAAGCCACGAAGGAGGAGAGTTGCAAGAATGGGGTCAAAGCTCACGTGTTTGGTTCAACTGCGCTTCTCGATAGATAGAGGTGGCCGTATGGCAGAGTTACAGGGTTCCACGTAACCCGAGAGGTTCTTCCCCGATAGTTTCAACGCGGGACTGCAAAGGAAATCCCGGGGATTATATTTCCAGGGTGAGGTGGAAAAGGGGGTGTTGGCACGACAAATACATTGGAAGGGGTTCCCCCTATGAGTATGTTCCTAGAGCCATGGGTAAAGGGTAAAAAGTGACTCCGAATATGAACGTGTTGGTAGCTGGGGTTGAGCTGCCGTATGGTGGTGATGTGGCAAGATATGATAGGGTAGACTTTGATTAGCTATAGCTTTTGATGCTAGAATGAAATTGATGTAAATTCTATATTGCTGCAAAGGTCTCGACTAAACCAAATCCACAATGTCATTTGTTTATTGAGTTTAGGCTTATGTGATCTATATCAATGTTTGAGAAGGATTTTCATGAAAAATCACATCAAAATTCATTGGTCAAAGCATTTCGAACTAGCAAGTGGTTCATCATCACGGCAAGATGAAGAACTAGAACGTGGTAACAAGTTAAATAGAGAGATCCATTATACAATGGCTAGAAAAGAACGACTACATTTGAGCAAGGAACTAACTCAGCAACGACTACATTTATAATATCAATTATATAATTGATAAATAAATAATTAGTTGGTTAAATTTTATTTAATATTATTTTTATTTGTAACTAAATAAATCTTATCTCTAACTAATTATATTTTACTATTGTATTTATTATTAGAATTAATCAAATAATTAATAACTAAGAAATTAGTTTGCTAAATTTATTTATTATTATATTTATTTGTAACTAAATAAATCTAATCTTTAAGTAATATTTA
>APFE030641960.1:43294-81225 GCA_000404065.3 Pinus taeda | reverse complement strand
ATGTTCAGTATCACTTTGTGAGGGATATGATAGAAGAAAAAAAGGTGTTGCTAGTAAAGGTGGACACTTTGAAGAATACTGCAGATGCATTGACAAAATATTTGAGCTCTGAGAAGTTCTCTTGGTGTAGAGAAACAATGGGTATTGAAGGGCTGGATAAATGAATAATCTCTCTTGTGGCCCCCTGTAGAAAGAAAAAAACAAGTGGGAGAATGTTGGGTTGTGTTATATTCTTTCAACAACTAGACCACGTAGTTAACTAGGGGGTTAGATGGGGGGCAGAGCCCCCCCCTTCGTTACGTCGATTGCATAGCGAGGGGGTCACAGGGGGTTTGAGGGGTGCAGGTAGCCCCCCTATATGGGGTCTGAGGCAGCGCCCCGGAAAATTTTGTTTTTGGACCCTATATTAGGTTGGGCGGACCTACCTATGGTTTTGTGCATGGTTTTCGCGCATGGTTTTGGAAGCAATGGTTTTCGGTCCATGGTTTTGGACGCGATGGTTTTCGGTCCACGGTATTGGATGCTTCAGCATGTATATATATGTATTGTAACATTGAAAGGAACATAATGAAAATCAAACTGGTAGTCCCGATTTTGGGATCCAGGGAAAAATCTCTATTTATATGTGTTTTATGTGTTATGCTCTCGCATTGTTTATTTTCCGTGTTTTAGAATTTGTATGCAAGTAATTACTGTACGGGGTTAAAACCTACAATCCTTGCTATCAATCCCCCCATTTTTAAACCATTTTTCTCCATTCCTTGGTAGCTCGGTAGCCTCAGTGATCATAGACTCTGTTATCGTGAGCTTAATGTCCCCAATTTCAGCTTCAATTCCATTGAATGAGTGTGCAAATGTCTTGGTTACTTCCTTGTGGAAGCCATTAAATTTTTCAATGAACTGCAACCATTGTCTCCTTTGTAGCAGCACCCTAGTTTGTGGGTATCCCTCCAAGAATTGCTTCATTGCTCGCTCAGTTTGAATAATTATCCCCATTCTGAAGGATGCTTTGCCTCAGAGATTGGCTACCTTGACAGGAAAATGGAGCTGGTAGGATTTTCTACCTGGAAGAAAGATGGAGTGGCTATGAAATTTTAGAGTGTAAGAATAGGGAAGAACGGATAGATTATCATAAGGATTATAGGGATGAATTCGACCGTTAGGCACGTTTAAACTTATGATTTGGGAATTACTTCGGTAGATTTGGAATAAGGTCGTGACATGACTTTTTAAGTGGTGGCATGTGATATCTTGTTAGGCGGCCATTACCCTTAGTTTATAATGATTGCATTTTAGTATTATATATTCTTAACCATATATTCTTATATAACATTCCCTATTGTTAAATTAAAGCAACAGGTATCTTTGATCTTCTTTTGCTAACCTTATTTGTTGTCCTTTGATCTCCTGCAGGTACTTTGTTGTCAACTTTCCTTTAATTCAAATCACCAAGTATCTGTGTGGACTTCAAAAATTTATTAGGCTACAGAAACTTGTCTTGGCTGTGGAAATTTGACTAAGTTGCGGAAAGTTGTTGATTTTGCAGCTAAGAGATAAAAGGCTTTAATAGATGAACTTTATTATTTTTTCTTTGAAAAGAGAATTTGATGTGCCAACAAACTGGTTTTCACTTTAAATTTTCTGTATAAACATGCCAACAACATGTTGGTTTTCATGTTTATACAAATTTTATTTTATATAAATATCATATATATATATATATATATATATATATATATAATATATATTATATATGCGTATATACAAAATTATTTATAATAGAATAATTATATATATAATATATATTTAAGAGAAAATGAGTAAAAATTCTAAGGTGGAAAGAAGATTCTTTGACCATCTCAACTCTGAATTATCTTGAAATATTTTAACGAATTCCTCTTTCGTTAATGGTTTTTGGTAAAGCTTGAGTCGATGTCCATTTACTAATAGAGGAGTTTTCTCTTCATCAATAGTCCTGATTCTAACTGTACCATTATCAGAGACATTCTCAACTTCATAAGGTCCAAGCCAATGGGTTTGAAATTTCCCTTGAATTTTTTTTGAAATTTGAATCAAAGAGTAATGCCCAATCTCCTAGATGAAATTTCCTTTCTTTGATGTACTTATCATGCCATCTTGACCTCTGTTGTTGCACTAAGCTGTTTCTTGGAAGGCTTCTTATCTGATTTCATCAAGCTCATTCATTTGTGTCATCCTTTGCTTCTGCACTTCTGACAAGTTTAGATCTAGCTGGACTGTTGTCTTATAGGTCTAGATCTAGAATTCTATTGGCAGTAAGACTTACTTCGGATAAACAAGTTCATAGGGAGTATGCCCTATAGTATTCCTCCATGTAGTTCTGTAGGCCCATAAGGCTTCTGGAAGCTTTTCCACTGAGTCCTTCCTGTGTAGATGCATTGTCTTGGTAAGGATCACTTCAATCACCTTATTTATGGACTC
The DNA here is from genome assembly GCA_000404065.3 of Pinus taeda. Classification (NCBI taxonomy): domain Eukaryota; kingdom Viridiplantae; phylum Streptophyta; class Pinopsida; order Pinales; family Pinaceae; genus Pinus; species Pinus taeda. The sequence goes on along the minus strand of APFE030641960.1, from coordinate 78,765 downwards.
AACTTGTCCATTGGCTTGTGGATGGTATGGAGTGGAATTCCGATGTTTTATCTTGTATTGATCCACAAGCTTCTGCACTAATATGGATGTGAACTATGTTCCTTGATCTGTTACAATTTCTCTTGGGACACCAAAACGAGTAAAAATATTCTCAAAAAGAAATGAAACTACAACAATTTTAGTCACAAAAGGAAATGCTTTAGCCTCTACCCATTTAGTGACATAATCAGTACGTACCAGAATATACTTTTTTTCCTTTGAAGGTGGGCTGATTGGTCCAACAAAATCCAGTGCCCATTTTTTAAATGGTTCGATGAGTACCTATGGTTGCAATGGAATTTCATTTGAAAGAGTAGATTTTCCCATTCTCTGACAACTGTCGAATCTCTTAACATATTCCTTGGTATCCCTGAAAATGGAAGGCCAATAATATCCTAAAAGCAAAATTTTGTAAGCAGTACTTCTGTCAAAAAAAACTTCTGTCAAAAAAATGTCCTCCACATGGCTCATCATGACAAGCCTCAAGTATTTATGATATTTCGTCCTCTGGAACACATTTCTGATGATGAGATCTGGTCCCATCTTATATAATTCTTCATTTAGCCATGAATAAGATGTGCTATTGTGGACAATTCTTCTCCTCTCTAGGAGATAAATGGAATGGCATTTTTCCTCTGGCCAAATAGTTAGCAATATCTGCATACCAAGGTGATTTAGTAGATACTGCAAAAAGATATTCATCGGGAAATTTGTCTTCTACTGGTTGATCATTATTTTCATTTTGTATTCTAGATAGAAATTCAGTAATTGTGTTTTTTTTTCCTGGTCTATCTAGAATGGTTATATTGAATTCTTCTAAAAGTAGGAGCCATCTAGTTACTTTTCCATTAGTGACTGGTTTATTCATTAGGTGTCTAATGGAAAAATGGTCTGTCTGGACAAAAGTTTCATAGCTAGTTATATAATGTCTGAATTTATTAATGGCATGAATTATAGCTAAGAACTCCTTTTCGGTTACAGTATAATTTAACTCTATAGGAGTTAAATTTTTACTAGTATAATAAATGGCATAAGGAGTGAGATCTTTTTGTCCTAAAACAACTCCTAAGGCTAAATCTAAAGCATCTGTTGAGATATGGAAAGGCAATTTCTAGTTAGGTCCTTTTAAGATGGGTGCTTCAGAAATTCTCTGTTTCAAAGTTTCAAAGGCAACTTGACATTCAGAATCCCAACTGAATTCACAGTCTTTGGTGATTAATTTAAAGAGTGGGGATGCAATTTTTGTGAAGTTTTATATAAATCTTCTATAGTATCCAGTAAAACTAAGAAAACTTCTAACATCCTTTTGACAACTTGGCACTGATAACTTAGAAATGACCTCCACCTTAAATGAGTCTACCTTAATTCCATCTCCAGAAATATGGTGACCTAAAACAATTCCCTCGTTAAACATCATGAAACATTTTTCATGACTTAATGAGAGATTTGTTTCTTGACATATTATTAAGGATTTTTCTAAATTTCCTAGTGCTTCATTGAAAGAATCCCCATAGACTGTGAAGTCATCCATGTATACTTCCACACAATCATGAATAAGGTCAGAGAAAATGCCGAGGAATGCCCTTTGGAATGTTGCCGAAGCATTACATAACCCAAAGGGAAGTACCCATTAAGCATAAGTTCCCCATGGACAAGTGAACGTGGTTTTATCTTGACCTTTAGGGGCTACCTGAATTTGGTTATATCCACTGAACTCGTCAAAGAAGAAAAAATATTTTTTCCTTGCTAATGTATCCAAGACCTGGTCTATGAAAGGTAGTGGAAAGTGGTCTTTTAATGTTGCTTTGTTTAATTCCCTGTAATCGATGCGTACTCTCCATTTTCCATTCTTCTTAGGAATGATTACTAGGGGTGAAACCCACTGACTGTCAAATATTGGATAGATGAAATTTACAATTAATAGTTTCTGCAATTCTTCCTTAACAATTTATTTTATATTTGGGTTCATTCTTTGTTGAGGTTGTCTAACTGGTCTTGCATTTTGTTCAATGTAGATATGATGTATGCAAGTTTTAGGATCAATCCCTCTCATGTCAGTGTATTCCCATGCAAAAGTAGAAGAATGTTTATGTAAAATTTCTATCAATTGTTTCTTTTCATTTCTTCCAAATTTTCATTGACATTCAAGGTTTTTCCTCGAAAGATTTCTATCGAGGAATTCCCAATTTTTTCCATGGACAACAATGATACTTATTTATATGAGAGATATTCATTTTGACTACGCTCATAACGTGAGGAAGATTCATTATTTTCTAGTAAATTTAAAAGTTGGTCTTCCTCTTTCACTTGTTCAGTGACAAAAATAGGTTGTATATCTTCTCCATCTTCTATCCATTATTATGTTTCTATATCTATTGTTGTTCTTACAGGGGGGTATAATGTAAATTTCTTTGTATAATTTCCATATGAGATAAACATATCACCTGATCTACAGCCGATGAAAGCATCAGTTGTAGCCAACCAAGGCCTTCCTAGAATTAATGGATGTCCCCCTAGATTATTCTTGGGTGTTAAGACCATGAAATCAATAGGATATTCCCAACAATCTAAGGATACACAAACATCTTCTAATACACCATCTGGTTTAATAATAGATCTATCTGCTAATTACAATAAGGTTGGTGTGTATTGAAGGTTAGGAAGCCTAAGTGTGTCCATAACTTGTTTGCTCATTATGTTTATGGCTGCTCCTAGATCAATCACTATGTTTGGTATTTCAGTTCCATTGATGTGAATTTTTACAATGGGGCTTCCTGGATCTAAATATTTTTGAATTGTCGTCTTCCACATCATAATGTCTGCAATTTTTCCGACTAATTGAATTCTTTGTATATCTTTTCTTCTTCTCCCTGATCGTTGTGTACTTACTTCCTTAATTGTTTTTGCAAAAATTGGTATTTATTTTATGTCTTGTAGTAAAGGAATCTTAATACAAACATTTATCAATTCATCCATCATATTGTAATCAGGAAAGACAATTTGTTTCTCTACTCCTTCATCGATTTTCAACGTTTCTGGGAAAGGTCGTTTAACTCATATTGAGGGTTGTTCTATGATAGGAGTATCTATTAGATTTTATTTTGTTTGTTTATTTTCTTTTTGAGGGAGAGAAGTCTCCCCTTCTTCTGATTGATTTTTGTGTTTTTGAAGATCATATCTTATTTCCTGAATGACAACGGGTGGTTTTCTTGGTAATACTCTTCCTGACCTTAATTGGACATTGTTTAGTTCTAGTGGAGTTATTACATAAGTTTGTGGATTCTGACCCTCCATGTTGTACATTGGTTGTTGTGGTATTTTATTATTGGGTTTCAGAAGTGGTTGAGCAGGTAGTTGATTTGATTTTTGTGGAAATGGTAGGGAAAGTTGTGGGTTTTGATTCTAAAACAAAACTTGTGGCAATTGATTAGCTTGAGGAATTTGATTAGATGGGGGTAAGAATTGTGGTGGAAGGTAAGACGACAAGTATTGTTGATATTGAGTATAGGATCCATAAGGATTTTTCCATCCTTGATTCCAGGGTTGTGACTGTGGCAGAGCCCAAGGCTGCCAGGCTGAAGTCCAATTATTTTGTGAAGACTGGGCAAATTTTTTTGGTCTAAATCCTTATGATTAATTTGGTTAGGGGTTTTGCCATGGTCTTTTGGCTATAAAGTAGAGAGGGTCTACTGGTTCTGAGATTCCTTCATCATTGAATATAGCCTTAAGGTCTGGTAAGGATGGACATTCCTTTGTATCATGATTATCTACACATATGACACAGGTTTCTATGGCTCTTGAGTCTAAGGGACACTCTCTTAGAGCATGTTTCTTCCGACATTTGTGACAGAACATAGATAATTCAACATTTTCAGAATTTTGCTTGTTTTGTATTTTAAGGGTGTCTATCTACTCACTTAGGCTCCCTAAGATATCTGTTTTGAAGGTGTTAAGAAAATTTCCTATTTTTGCCCTACTGACTGTCCTGGTCACAGATTTGTTAATTCTTGACAAGAGAGGGTCTTTAGGAATCCTTCCAAGTTGTGCTTTACCCCTCGAGATATGTACACATAAATCACAAATATCTACAAATGGTAGTTGGCAAATATCTCCTTTCCTAGTTAGGTTAAGGAGATCGATCCATTCAGCTTTAATGGATCTGAGTAAAAGAGCTTTTAAGGTTTCTTCATCCAAATTATCCATTTTTGCTCTTTTAACATTATAGACAAACCTTTCTACGAAGTCTTCAAGATTTTCATCTTCTTTTTGTGTCATTTTGAAGACTTCATCTTTAAGGTTAATAAGCATACAATAATCTCTATATTTGCCTAAGAAAGCCTCTTTCATTTGTCCCCATGTTGTTATAAAATGCACTCCTAGACTCATGAACCATTTTAATGATGAGTATTTTAATGTGGCAGGGAACAATTTTAACATTTGAGCATCATGCAGATAGTCATATGATCTGCATAATACTTCAAATTCGAAGAGAAATGTCTCCGGATATTCGTTTCTTTTCCCGTGGAAATTAGGAAGAATCGAGGGTGATATATTTTTCATTGTGAGGGTTGTATCTTCATTAAGAATAGGGAATTCCGAAGGATCTTGATTTCCTCTACCTCTACCCCCTCCTCTACTTCTAACTCTCCCTCTTCCTCTTCCTCCAATCCTATCTTCTTCACCATGGACATTGTGTACTTCTCCTTCCCCTTCTTCAAGAATGATATATTCTTCGGAGCTAATATAGTGTTCTTCTAATCTTTCTGGTTCCTCTATCAATGGTTGCTCAAAATAAGTTTCCAAGTCCTCTTCTTCACTAGGAACTTCTAATTGTTCTCCCAAAATTTGCTCACCAGTGGAGGATAGAAAGATTACTCCTGTAGTTGGGGATGTAGGATTTTGTTCAATTATAGCTTCAGTAGAAGAAGTAGGTGAAGTTCTGGATTGGATTTTTGATCTTTAGACTTCAAGAAGTCTTTGTCGACCTCTAAATGGAATTTAGGTTTGAGTAGGTGGTGTGGAATCTCGAAATCGTGGTGAAGTAAGTGGATTTATGGGAATTAAACTTCTTCCTCATCCTATAAATCTACCCCTAGAGTCTCTATCCCTATGTATGTTATGTTTTAACTTAATGATGGTTTTTTTTTAACTTCTAATTTTACTTCCCTGGCAACGCCACCAAAATGTTTAGCCAATTTAAGGTCTTTAAATTGTCAATCATAAAGTGTCAACCCGGGCAGGTAGACTGATGAAGTACAAGTGCACAATATGTGCTTAGAAGCTATTCATTAGGTCGTTATGTATTTGTTAGGATCTAAACTTAAGATGGATACGGAAGTGGTGTTTGTCAATAATATTAGTGTCATAAGTTTCCTAGGAGTTGATCTCTATCTAATTAGTTTGCATATGATATGAGAGTGATCCTACTTGTGTTAGATTGTTGAATCTTTATGTTGTAGCTTCTAATTCACTAAATGGAAAAAGGAACTTATTCTATCAGCTATGAATAAATATTGTATGAACCCAATTGTTTAGGAGAAAACTCTCACTCTTTTACTTATTCAATTTTCACTCAAACAAAATAATCCAAGCAGCATCTATACTATGAACTAAACACACTTCAACTATGCTAGATAATAAGAAAATATAATAACCATGTTGTACTAGGTATAGAGAAAATTAAATAATAGGCTAAACTAGAGATAAAGAAAATGAATTTACTTATGCAAATAACAACTCGTTGGTGAAATCATTTTGTTGCATTTTCACACAAAATAGAGCATTTGAAGAATGAAAGGAAATCATATTGCAATTGATTAAAACTCGTCACTATTTGTAGGGGCCCTCCACATAGTAGTTCATAGCTCCAACCAACAAAAGGCATACACACAAAACTAATTCTGCTCAAACAGAATTCACAAACTATTCAAAATTACATCGTTTTGTGTGCACCCAAATCATAGTGCGGCCATAAGTTTTATAGCAGGTATCTTGGCATAACTGCATGAATAATTCAAGCCTAATATCTCTATCCTATCTAAACTTGTATCGATAAACCTTCATTTTTCTATTTTGAAAGCAAAACAATAAGCTTTCAATTGATCTCGAGTTTTGTTCTGCGTTAATCAGTCGGTTGACTTGGAGTTTGACTGTGATCTCCTGTGCTTATCTTAGCAAATAGTTTCGAGGGGATAGGAAGGGATCCATGAGGGAGCCATCTTCTATCCATTTGCATGCTTCACTACTGACCTGTAACTTCGGAATCTTGCAAACAGTAGAGACAACTACATAAACCTAGATTCGCTGCGGAAACAAACTGATTCAGTAGCCAACTGCAAACTTTAACAAAACAAGAGGGTATAAAGTTAAATATGAACAAGAAGACATATTATTGCATACCTTCATCAAAACCTGGTGGATATGGCTTTATTTAGGTGGTAAATATATAGGAAAAGAGAGGATCATTAGGCAAAAAGGATGTCGTGGTAGGACAATCTTCGAACTATACAATACTCCTTCATCTATGCCAATTATGGTTGTTAATCCTAGTCAACCAGTAGGGTCAGGAATATTTACTCCTAGTTTGCTGAAACTACTGTTAATTTTTGTAACTACGGTAAAATTCCACCTTGGACAGCTCAAATGACTAAGATAATTATTTCATTGGATTCCTATTTTCGAGAGGCACAAAATCAACCTAAAGATCACCCAATTTGTGTGAAAATTCTATCACTCCAGCAATTGATTTACTTTTCCTCCTTATTTCATCATAAGTTATTCATGAAATTACTTCAACAAACATTAAAATAAATACTGTTGCAGATATCACACCGTAATACAGAAACAAAAATATGCACACTTTGACACATTTATTTTGGACTAACGTCCCCAAAAAAACCCAATGTGGGAAAACCATTGTAGCAAGGGAGGATTTTATTATTCAGCAATTTTCTAGTACAACACGGTGCCAAACTGGCTTACCCACAGATAGAAAAATTTCCAGCACTTCTTCTGAACCTAGCGTAGGACCTACAGATGTCTACATCAGCCTACTAAGGCTCTACATAACCTCTCTAGTCTTTTGTGTAACTCCTGCAGCCTCTGCGTGGATGACGCATGCCCTTCTGGCATTGTGTAGTCTCCGCTGACTTTACGTGGCTTCCTCTAGATCTGTGCCTGCCTCTTCTGCCTCTACTCTAATATCCCTTCTATTTTTTTTGTACTTGCTTCCTCTTGACTACTCTCCAGACCACTGGTTCAATTTCTCAGCAAACCCCGCTCCATAAATTGAACTGACTGGTCTCCCTTAGTGTGTTCTCCAAGTGACCCTCAAGCCTCCTCTCATACTTTCCTCATTGACAAATCAATGGCCAAGATTAAGTCCTTAGTCAATGGCTAAGATTAGATATGGCTTGATCCATGTCTTTTGGACCATTCTAACACAGTTTCACATTAATACACATTAATATTTTATTTTCCCTAAGTTTAGACCTAGGGTCTCCATTAAAAATATTAATTATTTAATATCTCCTTAACTATTTATAATTTGCCCAAATCCTTCTTGGGTATTGAATATCTCATGTGCGCCAATCTCTCCACCAAATTTCGTGGCTGGATCACATCTGATGCTACCCCAAATCAACACTACCTCTTGGCGAGGACCGTGCTCTAGTAATACTCCTCACAGAGTATCATCCTAATCATCTGGCATCGGTCCCTATGCTAATGTTAAGCCTCCTTTCCCAACATCCTTTACATTGTTGCATCCTGTTCTGCTACCCATGAATCTGCTACTGCTACTGCTGCATCTATACGACAACTCCCTCTACATTTGTGCTGCTGCTGGTCCTTTCTCCCAACACTGCATCCGCACTGCAACTCCCTCCACATTTGTGTTTCTGCTAGTCCTTTCTCCCAACATTGCATCTGCACTGCAACTCCCTCTTCATCTGTGTTGCTAACACACTACTTATGAAAGGGGTTCTTTACCATCCCCATCTCTTCCCTAAAGTAGTCAAATTTTGACTTTCGAAGGGCCTTAGTGAGGATATATGCCACTTGTTCTCCTGTAGGAGTGTAGCTCAACTGTACAACTCCTCCTTGGACAAAATCTTTGAGAAAGTGACATTAGATATCAATATGCTTCGACCTATCATGGATTCTTAGAGAGTTTGATGCAACTCTAATTATCACACATGATCCTCGTCGCCTCCGTATTTCTTCTGAATAGTTTTACCAACAGAGTTCTAAGCCATATGGCCTCACAAGAAGTTGTTCTTGTTGCCATATATTTTGCCTCAGATGAGCTCAGAGCTAGGGACTTCTGTTTCTGACTGCACTAGGAGGTAATTTCTGATCCAATGTTGAAATAGTACCCAGAGGTACTTTTCCAATCCACTGAACTTCCTACCCAATCTGCATCAGTAAATCCACTCAACCTGATATCATTCCCCTTGGTGTATAAGAGCCCATAATCAACTGTTCCCTGTAAATACCTGAGAACATGTTTGGCTTCTGCCTAGTGAGCCCTCTTTGGTTCCACCATGAACTGACTAAGGGTGTTGACAGTGTAGCAAATATCTGGTTTGGTATTGACTAGATACATCAGGGAAACTATGAGCTGTCAGTATAGAGTGGGATTGACATCCTTGTCTTCTGATGCATCAAAATTCTTCCAGTTGGTGATCATTGGCATAGCCATAGATCTATAGTCTCCCATCCCAAACCTTTTCAGGATTTTTGTGGCATACCTCCCTTGCCCAAGGAAGAATTCTCCTTTCTACTGCCAAACTTCCAACCCTTGGAAATAGTGCATTCGTCCCACATCCTTCATATCAAACTCTATGGCTATATTCTTCTTGCAGTCCTCAATGAGTTTGGATGATCCTATCAGGAAGAGATCATCCACATATAATACTAAGATAAGTGGCTCATTCTCTACGACCAGATAATAGAGATTTGGATTCCCGTCACTCTTGACAAACCCCATCTTCTACAAGTAGCCATCTATTCGACCATACCACGCTCTCAGTGCCTGCTTCAAACCATACAAGGCTTTCTTCAGTCTGCATACATGAGGCTTCTTCTCATGAGTTTCAAAGCCCTCTAGTTGTTCAATGTATACCTCTTCTTCTATTACCTCATTCAAAAATGTCGTATTGACATCCATCTAATGGATCTCCCATCCTATCTGGCTGTAAGAGATGTCATGGTCGTAATAGATGTATACCTAGCTACCGAGACGAAGGTTTCCTCATAGTCAATCCCTTCCTTTTGAGCATACCCTTTAGCCATAAACCTGGCCCTGTATTTTTCAAAATTGTCATTTGTAGCATATTTGATCTTGTAGATCCATCTTGAACCTACCACAAATCTACCTTGAGGCCTTAACACCACCTCCCAGACATCGTTTACCATTATGGATTTATACTCCTCCACCATCGCATCTAACCAGACCTGTTAAGCTGCCTCCTTGAAGCTGGCAGGCTCCCCATCCCGAGCTACTAACACCTGATACCTGTCTGGTTGTTTTTGCTCTCTTTTAATGTTCCTTGGCTCTCCAATGAAGTTCTTGGCATCACATAGAATTTGATGAAGTTCCTTGCTGGTTCTTCCTTTGCCAGTAGGTGCTTCTATTTTCTCCTCCTCCTCATCCTAGGAATCTTCCTGACCTGAGGAAGAATTCTTCACTTCCATTGGTTGAAGAGGCATGACCAACGGATCCTCTTTCGACTGCTCCTCAGAAGGCATTTTGCGAGATCTTTTGAAATCTCTATCCTCCATGAACTTTAAATCCCGTCGTACTACTACCTTCCTCTTCCCTGGAAGATAGATTCTATATGCCTTAGTGTTCTCTTTATATCCTACTAGATACCCCTTTTCTGTAGTCTGATCCAACTTCCTCCTCTTTTCTTCGGGAATGCGAAAATATGCTAAACTCCCAAATATCCTGAAATGACTGACTTCAGGTGTCTTCCTAGTGAAGACTTTCTCTGGAATAGTCTTGCTCAATGCCCGATGGGGAGTCTTGTTTTGAATATGGACAGTTGTGTTGCATGCTTCTGCCCACCGGAATTTTGGCATATCCTGATCTTACAGCATTTCCCTAGCTACTTCTACAATAATCTTGTTTTTCCTTTCTGCCACCCCATTCTGCTTCGGATTGTAGGGAGTTTTCCACTCTCTTCTTATGCCCTCCTTAGTGCAATAATCAGTGAATTCCTTATCAAAATACTCTCCACCATTATTTGAGTGAAAGACTTTTATTTTCTTACCTGTTAGATTCTCCATTAGAGCCTTGAACTCCTTGAATCGACAGAAAACCTCATCCTTGGCTTTCAGAAAATAGATCCAAGTTTTCCTCAGGTGGTCATCAATGAAGGTAAGGAAATAATCGGCACCACTGAGAGCTTTGATGGACATAGGTCCATAGATATTTGAGTGTATCAATCCTAGTACACTCTTGGCCCTGTGGTTACTCCTAGGAAATGTCGCCTTGGCATACTTTCCTAGAGCGCATCCCCTACATACATCATCTTGTTCCGTACTCAAATCTGGAACTCTTGTTATAGTGCTCCTAAGAATTATCAGAGCTCCATGGTGCAAGTGACCCATCTTTTTGTGCCATAGTTCGTTCAAGTCTTTGTCCCCGTGACTACCTATTAGTGCCATTGGAGATTCTAGTTGTAATCTATACAACCGATTACTTTTGATCCCGATATGCACTTTATTTTTTCAGCTCGGGTGTTTGACATATACCTTTTACTTAATGAAGTAGACATCATAGCCCTTGCCTTGTATTTGTGACATGGAAAGTAAGTTCATCTCCAATCCTAGTACATGCAACACATTTGTGGCACGGAACCGCTCTCCCGATTCTGTCTGAAAAACTATGGCACCCTTTCCTACTGGAGTACACTTTTCCTTGTTCCCCACGGTGATCTAAAAGTTCGTCTTCTCTTCTTGATATTCTGAGAAACACTCCCAGATTCCCATCATATGACATGAGGTTCCACTATCTATATACCATACTTTTGATGATGCAACACTAGTCATGCACGCCACTTCTTCTTTCAACGTGGAAGCCAACATAGAGAAATCGAAATCTCTCTCTCTTGTACAATCTTTTGAAAATCTGTGTGAGTCCCCTGAGGTGGATGCCTCTGCATTTTTGTCTCAACTGATCTGAAAATGGGGCTCTTAGGCTTCTTTTCTAACTCACAAGAACCTCTCTCACAACCAAAGCTTGAATATTCCCAAGTCTATTTGATTAACCAATGCAGAATTAAGAAATGCTTGACAATATAGTGTATGCTGATAATTGTTTTTAACTGATTATGCCTTAAATTCTGTTGTTGTGTTGATATGTCAATGTGATTAAACATATATATAAATGCATATAACAGTGAATAATGCAGCATTAAAACAAACACATGAGGCAACAGTTTAATTAGGAGTTCACCCACAACTCTTGGGCTACATCTCTGTGAGCTCTAATTAATTCAACTAGGCTCTCTCGAATTATGGTATAAGTCTTTTTTACAATCTCTTGGCTTAACTCCTGCTATTTTTACATCGAAATAGTGGGTTCAGACACCATGTTATCCTCGACTCTTGAAGCTCTGGCTCTTGGCTCTAGCTCTTGGCTCTGGCTCTAGGCTCTTGGTTCTGGCTCTTGGCTCTGACTCTGGCTCTTTAACTCTTGGTTCTAGCTCTTGGCTCTGACTCTAGCTCTTTGGCTCTGGCTCTTGGCTCTTGGCTCTTTTCTCTGGCTTCTTTTTGCCTTCTATTAGGTTACAACTCTCTCTCAGCTTTTCACTTGAACTCCAAGTGACTCCCTTGGCTTCCCTTTTCTTCTGCGCTACCTCTTTGGCTTCTGTGCTACCTCTTTTGCCTTAGCTTCCTGCTTTGGCATCTCCTTAAGCAACAAAACCCAACAACAATCGACAACTAATCAGCAGCCACTCAACCAGCCCACTGTCTCTGACATTCATGGCTTGTAAGCCAAATCGGCGCTGTCTATTTCATTTCCCTCACGGGCTCTTCATCTTCCTATTTTGGTTCGCTCGAATCCCTTATTTGAGTGTTAGCAATCATTTCTAAATACCTTCGGGGATGAATGCCACCTATTCCACAATGGAAGGAGCCACCAATGCTTTGAATCCTTCAAAAATAGTCGCTCTATGTTTTCATAGGGAACACTGTAAACATAGGAAAAACCTCCCAAAACACAGTCTTTCGGACTTCAAAAGTCCTTAAATCCCGCCTTGTATTTCTATCAGGTATGCCCGTAAGTCGACATCACATGTCCCAAGGGCCTGCCCCTTTGTATTTCATTTAACAGTGAAATATACGAAAAGACATAAGAATATGGGAAAATCCCACTTGCCGGACTTGAAATATTATATAGAGGCATTTTGGAGCCCTTTCGGGTCCAGTTTCATCGCATCGCGCTTCCCCTTTGTATTTCGTTTAACAACGAAATACATGGAAATACATTAAAACATGCCTTTCGGCGGACTTCAAAATATATCCAACACCGCTTATGATTGTTATCAGGTCCGGCCATTGCATCGCATGTATATATATATATATATATATATATATATATATATATAGATTATATATCGGCCCCGCTCCACTGTAATGTGCCAACGCAATACTGCGATGCGACAAGTCGCCATCGCAGATCACACAAGCCCAAGGCCTTCCCATATAGTGTAGTTTACGTCAACGCCAATTGCGATCCACCAATATTGGCGGTCACGGTATTGCATCGGCCTGGTCCCATTGCACATTATGCCTCCGACTGCCACCGCTGATTGCGATTGCCGATCGGATTTAGACTATTGATTGGCCAGATCTGACGGCCCCTGTGCATTCATTGTTCCAACCTCTGATAGGCCTCATTTCCGTCATTTCTTAATATTTTTAAGGCCTGATAGTGTAATCTGAATTGTTAAAAGGTCCTCCTTTTGCACTGGTTTTGACATTTTTGAGGATTTTGAGGACTTAGAGGGTTCTTTTGGACCCATTATTGGTGGATTTTTGCCTCTTTCCCAAAGAACAAAGGGGAACTTCTTTTTGTGATAACTTCTCCATTTGAAGTCCGTTTTTGACCATTTAAGTTGCGCTGGATTCAGAATGAAGGGATCTTTGAAATGGGATTATTTCTGAGAGTAGCTTGCGACTTTCATTTTCCTCTGAATTACAAAGGGTTTGTGCCATTTGGCACCTTTTACCTCTTATATGAAGTCTTTTAGACTTATAGGTTTATCCAAGATCCATTTTTGGATCACGCCTTCCCACTAAGAGAACTTTTGGTCTCCAAAAGACTGATATACTGATCTGAATAGTAAATGAGAGTGACTCACCCTCTTCTCTCAGCCTCCCTACACTTGCCTTTTCATAGTGCCTCTGAACCAAGATTTCTGACCACTTCCCTTCTCGGATGGGCTGGTCTTCTTGGGAAGAGTTGTCTTCTTCATTGCCTTTCCATAGAACTTCTACTGAAATGGTCATAGAAGGTAGTTTGAGCTTCTCTACCTTGATCATTGATCCAAGGTGGCTCAAATAAATGTGAAGTACATCTACTCCACAAACATTTCATTTGTACTTGTTTGACAAGCTGCCAACAACAACTGTTAACAACAACATGCATACAAACAACAATTGGATGGACTAAACTCCTGCTTCAACAAAAGAAACATATTTTCGCATCTTGTGAACAACTCCATGTCTTACATATGCATACAAATGATGGACTAGATACAAGCCCACAAAAAATTCTTTTGAACAAATGACCCTTCAAGTCAAGCATGTAGAGAAAGACCATTAGGACTCTTTTTCAAAAGATGAAACACTTCATCCTTATCTCCATTTGGAGACCAAGTTAAATTCTTCCAAGTCAACATGGCATCACATGCATGTCAAAGTAATCAACCCTGTAAGTTAATTACACATACATGTTCAAAAACAAGGAAATCATCAACATCCCTGTGTTCATGCATCTCAAGCTCATGCATGCATTTCACCTTTCAACTTTTGCTTAAACACACTGTACTTTCGAAGCTGTAATGAAATAAAAAATGTAGATGCATCAATAGGCATGAAATATCAATCGGATAAGAACTCTAACCGTTCCTTACCAATCCATTTCAAAGGTACTACCTTTGTCTACACATCAGCATGATCAAGTGAATCATTCTAAGACACATCATTCATGGAATCTTCATTTCCATTTCTGCCATCTTCTATTTCCACTTTCTTCAGCTTTGGTGGAAGCATTGTTGGATTAAGTGTCCAACATTTTGTAGCAAGATGTCCTTGCTTATGGCAGTAAGTGCACTGCATGTGCATCCTCTCGACAACATGATTTGCCTTGTCCAATGGACCTTTGGCTTCTTGCTTCTTTTCCTTCTTCTGCTTCCTGTATGTGGCCATTCTCTTCCAACATCTAGAAACATTATGGTTATCCAAACCACAAAAGGAACATGCAACTCTTTCCTCATACTTATGTGGAAATTTATCATGCTTTGTAAAATCAAAAGGAAAATGTTTAGAACCAGATTTATACCTTTCTCTTTCACCTTTATTACCTTCATGCGAAGATGAAGCAAATGAAGAAGTGGCTCCGTTTGGAACACCATCAAAATCTTCAAGGCTGTTGGACTCTCCCCAACTCTCTAGTTCAAGTCTGTGCTTCTAAACACCTGCGTCATGCAAATGAGCTTTCAAGCTATTCATTTCTTCCTTAATACAATATTCACACTTCTGAGGTAGAGGACATGAAATGAAACTCCTTCTTGGGACTGTTTCAATGTCCTTCATGGCAGCTTTGGAATTCTCTCCATAAGGTTGTCCATAGGCAAGACCCGAATACTTAGGCCTTTCCTCAACCATTATTGGTTCAACAATACCTTGTGCATGCTTTCCCAAGCCCTTTCCTTCATAGCCCATCTTGGAAATTAGCTTGGACCCTATGACTTTAGTATGTTTTTCAAAAGAACCAATATAAGCATTCTCAGAGGAATTTGAAGACAAACTGGAATGGCTTACCTCTTCTTCAAGCTGGTACTTGACTAAGGCTCCTTTGGCAACAAAGAGTTGTGTCTCCAACTCATGCATCCTCTTCAGGTTCATATTTGAAATAAGAATTTGCCTCTCCATTTCCTGCAATTTGTTAGAAAGAAACTGCTTCTCTTCCTTCCTGGAATTCAACTGCTTTCTAAGCATGCTGATCTTCCTTCCATCCTCATACATTTCTCTCACCATATCCATCATGGTGGAAAATTATTGCTTCATGTCTTCATCAAGGAATCTTGTGAAGAACGCAAAATTTGAGGACCCACTTGTAGAAGGTTTCATTATGCCAATGAACAAAAAAACTTCAACAAGATAAATAAAGAGATTATTTAAGAAACCGCTTGCAACAAACCTCTTGTGCTTTGGATTGCCTTGAGGTCCTTCGGGATAGAAGAATGCCTTCAACCCTTCTTCCTTCTTGTCCTTTCTAGATTGAGCTATCAACAACTTTCCCTTTACCTCTGAAAACTCAAACAATAGTTAGTCTGGAAAGCAAGCATACAATCAGCCTCTTGCTGTTCAAACACCTTTCAGACAAGTAGTCTTTGCTTTGTCAATCAAGAATTCTAATATAACCTTCTTTAAGGTGTAGTTAACCACACTTAAGCTATGATACCACCTGATCTGAAAATGGGGCTCTTAGGCTTCTTGTCTAACTCACAAGAACCTCTCCCACTCCCAAAGCTTGAATATTCCCAAGTCTATTTGATTAACCAATGCGGAATTAAGAAATGCTTGACAATATAGTGTATGCTGACAATTGTTTTTAATTGATTATGCCTTAAATTTTGTTGTTGTGCTGATATGTCAATGTGCTTAAACATATATATAAATGCATATAACAGTGAATAATACAGTAGTAAAACAAACACATGAGACAACAGTTTAATTAGGAGTTCACCCACAACTCTTGGGATACATCTCCGTGAGCTCTAGTTAATTCAACTAGGCTCTCTAGGATTATGGTATAAGTCTTTATTACAAGCTCTTAGCTTAACTCCTGCTATTTTTACACTGAAATAGAGGGTTCAAACACCATGTTATCCCCGGCTCTTGAAGCTCTGGCTCTTGGCTCTGGCTCTAGGCTCTTGGTTCTGGCTCTTGGCTCTGACTCTTACTCTTTAGCTCTTGGTTTTGGCTCTTGGCTCTGACTCTGGCTCTTTGGCTCTCGCTCTCAGCTCTTGGCTCTTCGCTTTGGCTTCTTTCTACCTTCTATCACGTTACAACTCTCTCTGGGCTTTTCACTTGAACTACAAGTGACTCCCTTGGCTGCCTTTTTCTTCTGCATTTCCTCTTTGGCTTCTGCACTACCTCTTTTTCCTTAGCTTCCTAATTTGACTTCTCCTTCAGCAACAAAACCCAACAAAAATCGACAACTACTCAACAGCCACTCAGCCAGCCCACTATTTTTGACATTCATGGCTTTTAAGCCAAATCGGCGCTGTCTGTTTCATTTCCCTCTCGGGCTCTTTGTCTTCCCGTTGTGGTCGACTCGAATCCCTTCTTTGAGCATTAACAGTCATTGCTAAATGCCCTCAGGGATGAATGCCACCTATTCCACAATGAAAGCAGCCACCGGCGCTTTGAATCCTTCAGAAACAGTCGCTCTGTATTTTCACAGGGAATGCTATAAACACAAGAAAAACCTGCCAAAACACAGTCTTTCGGACTTCAAAAGTCCTTAAATCCCACCTTATATTTCTATCGGTTCCACACATAAGTCGCCATCCCATGTCACAAGGGCCTGCCCCTTTGTATTTCGTTTAACAACGAAATATATGAAAATACATAAGAATATGGGAAAATCATGCTTGTCGGACGTGAAATATTATACAGAGGCATTTCAGAACCCTTTTGAGTCTGATTTCATCGCATCACGCTTCCCCTTTGTATTTCGTTTAACAATGAAATATATCCAACACCGTTTATGACTTTTATTGGGTCCGGACATCGCATCGCGCGTATATATATATATATATAATATATATATATATATATATAATATATATATATATATATATATATATATATATATATATATATATAATATATATATATATATATATATATATATCGGCCCCGCTCCACTGTAATGTACCGACGTGATACTACGATGTGACAAGTCTCCATCGCAGATCGCACAAGCCCGAGGCCTTTCCATATAGTGTGGTTTACGCCAACGCCAATTGCGATCCACCGATATCGGCGATCATGGTATCGCATTGGCCGGGTCCCATCGCACGTTATGCCTCCAATATCTGCTGATTACCACCACCGATTGCGATTGCCAATCAGATCTGGACCGTTGATTGGCCAGATCCGACGGCCCCAATGCATTCATTGTTCCAGCCTTTGATAGGCCTCATTTCCACCATTTCTTCATATATTTAAGGCCCGATAGTGTAATCCAAATTGTTAAGAGGTCCTCCTTTTGCATTGGTTTTGACCTTTTCAAGGATTTTGAGGACTTAGAGGATTCTTTTGAACCCATTATTAGTGGATTTTTGCCTCTATCCTAAAGAACAAAGGGGAACTTCTTTTTGTGATAACTTCTCCATCTGAAGTCCATTTTCGCCCATTTAAGTTGCATTGGATTCAGAATGAAGGGATCTATGAAATGAGACTATCTTCGAGAGTAGCCTGCGACTTTCATTTTCCTCTGACTTACAAAGGATTTGTGCCATTTGGCACCTTTTACCTCTTATATGAAGTCTTTTGGACTTAGAGGTTTATCCAGGATCCATTTTTGGATCATCGACCCACAACTGATTTTCCCTTTCTGTCTCTGATTACTTGCTCTGATACCATGTGAAAATTCGATTACTGCAGCCACTGATTTACTTTTCCTACTTATTTCATCATAATTTATTCAGGAAATTACTTCAACAAACATTCAAATAAATATTTTTGCAGATATAACACTGTAATGCAGAAACAAAAATATGCACACATTGACACAGTTATTTTGGACTAGTTTCCTTGGAAAAAGCCAATGCGGGAAAACTGGTGTAGTAAGGGAGGATTTTATTATTCAACAATTTTCTAGTACAACAGGGTACCAAACTGGCTTACCCACAGATAGAAAAATTTCCAACACTTCTTCTGAACCTAGCATAGGCCCTATTGACCTCTGTGTCAGCTTGAAACCCTCTGCGTCAACATGAAACCCTCTACGTTAGCTTGAAACCCTCTGTGTTAGCCTACTGAGGCTATGTGTAGCCTCTCTAGCATTCTGCGTCACTTCTGTAGCCTCTACGTGGATGACACAGGCCCTTCCGGCTCTGCGTAGTCTCTGCTGTCTCTATGTGGCTTCCTCTAGCTCTGTGCATGCCTCTTCTGCCTCCGCTCTGATCTCCCCTCTCTTTGTTTCATACTTGCTTCCTCTTGACTGCTCTCCAGACCACTGGTTCAATTTCTCAACAAACCCCGCTCCATAAATTGAACTAATTGGTCTCCCTTAGTTTGTTCTCCAAGTGACCCTCAAGCCTCCTCTTATACTTTCCTCATTGACAAAACAATGGCTAAGATTAAGTCCTTAATCAATGGCTAAGATTAGATCTACCTTGATCCATGTCTTTTGGACCATTCTAACTCAGTTTCACATTAATACACATTAATATTTTCTTTTCCCTAAGTTTAGACCTAGGGTCTCCATTAAAAATATTAATTATTTTAATATCTCCTTAACTATTTAGAATCTGCCCAAATCCTTTCTGGTTATTGGATATCTCATGTATGCCAACCTCTCCACCAAATTTTGTGGCTAGAGGACATCCGATGTTACCCCAAATAAACACTCCCTCTTACCGAGGACTGTGCTCTAATAATACTCCTCACAGAGTATCACCCTGACAATTCAGCATCGGTCCCTTTGCTGATGTTAAGCCTCCTTGCCCAACATCCTCTGCACTGTTGCATCCTGTACTATTTCCCATGACTCTGCTACTGCCACTGTTGCATCTATATGACAGCTCCCTCTACATCCGTGTTGTTGCTGGTCCTTTCTCCCAACACCACATCCGCACTGCAACTCCCTCTGCATCTGTGTTGCTGCTGGTCCTTTCTCCCAACACTACATCTACATTGCAACTCCCTCTTCATTTGTGCTACTAACACACTACTTCTGAAAGGGGTTCTTTACCATCCCCATCTTTTCCCTGAAGTAGTCAAATTTTGACTTTGCAAGGGCCTTGGTGAGGATATCTGCCACTGGTTCTACTGTAGGAGTGTAGCTCAACTGTACAACTCCTCGTTGGACACAATCTCTGAAAAATTTTCACCAGATATCAATATGCTTCGACCTATCATGGAATACTAGATTCTCAGAGAGTTTGATGCAACTCTGATTATCACACATGATCCTAGTCACCTCCATATTTCTTCTGAATAGGTTTACCAACAATTTTCTAAGCCATATGTCTTATATTCTGCCTCAAATGAGCTCAAAGCCATGAACTTTTGTTTCCTACTACACGAGGAGGTCATTTATGATCCAATGTTGAAATAGTACCCAAAGGTACTTTTCCGATCCATTGAACTTCCTTCCCAATCTGCATTAGTAAATCCACTCAACCTGATATCCTTCCCCTTGGTGTATAACAACCCATAATCAACTGTTCCCTGTAAATACGTGAGAAAGTGTTTGGCTGCTACCCATTGAGCCCTCTTTGGTTCCACCATGAACTGACTGAGGGTGTTGACAACGTAGCAAATATCTGGCCTCGTATTGACTAGATACATCAAGGACCCTATGATCTGTCGATATAAGGTGGGATCGACATCCTTATCTTCTAATGCATCAATCTTCTTCCATTTGGTGATCATTGGTGTAGCCATAGGTCTACTGTCTCCCATCCCGAACCTTTCAAGGATTTATGTAGCATACCTCCCTTTCCGAAGGAAGATTTCTCCTTTCTATGACCAAACTTCCAACCCTAGGAAACTGTGCATTCATCCCACATCCTTCATATCAAACTCTATGGCTAAATTATTCTTGCTGTCCTCAATGAGTCTGGATGATCCTGTCAGTAAGAGATCATCCACATATAATACTAAGATAAGTGGCTCATTCTCTATGACTAGATAGTAGAGATTCGGATCCGTGTCACTCTTGAAAAACCCCATCTTCTACAACTAGTCATCTATTTGACCATACCATGCTCTCAGTGCTTCCTTCAGCCCATACAAGGCTTTCTTCAGTCTGCATACATGCGACTTCTTCTCATGAGTTTCAAAGCCCTCTGGTTGTTCAATATATACCTCTTCTTCTATTACCCTGTTCAGAAATGTCGTCTTGACATCCATCTAATGGATCTCCCATCCTATCTAAGCTACAAGAGATATCACAGTCCTAATAGACGTATACCTAGCTACCGAGGTGATGGTTTCATCCTAGTCAATCCCTTCCTTTTGAGCATACCCCTTAGCCACAAACCTGGCCTTGTATTTTTCAACACTGGCGTCTGCAACATATTTGATCTTGTAGATCCATCTTGAACCTAACACAGATCTATCTTGAGGCCTTGACACCACCTAACATCATTTACCATTATGGACTTATACTCCTCCACCATCGCATCTAGCCAAACCTAATGTTGAGCTGCCTCCTTGAAGCTGTCAGGCTCCCCATCCTGAGCTACTAACGCCTGATACCTGTCTAGCTGTTTTGGCTCTCTTTTACTATTCCTTGGCTCTCCAATGAAGTTCTTTGCATCATGCAGAATCTGATGAAGTTCCCTCCTAGTTCTTCCTCTGCCAGCAGGTGCTTATGTTTGCTCCTCCTCCTCATCTTGGAATCTTCCTGATCTGAGGAAGAATTCTTCACTTCCGTTGGTTGAAAAGGCATGACCAAAGAATCCTCTTTCAACTACTCCTCAGAAGGCATTTCACGAGATCTTCTGAAAGCTCTGTCCTCCATGAACTTTACATCTCATCGTACTACTACCTTCCTTCTCCCTGGAAGATAGATTTTGTATACCCTAGCCTTCTCTCTATATATTACTAGATACCCCTTTTCTGCAGTCTGATCCAGCTTCCTCCTATTTTCTTCGGGAATGTGACAATATGCTAAAATCCCAAATATCCTGAAATGACTGACTTTAGGTGTCTTCCCAGTGAAGACTTTCTCTGGAGTAATCTTGCCCAATGCCCAATGGGGAGTCTTGTTCTGAATGTAGACAGTTGTGTTGCATGCTTCCTCCCACAGGAATTTTGGCATATCCTGATCATACAACATGGCCCTAGCTACTTCTACAATAGTCTTGTTTTTCCTTTCTGCCACCCCATTCTTCTCCGGATTGTAGGGAGTTTTCCACGCTCTTCTGATGCCCTCCTTAGTGCAATAATCGGTGAAGTCCTTATCGACATACTCTCCACCATTATCTGAGCGCAAGACTTTTATTTTCTTACCTATCAGATTCTCCACTAGAACCTTGAACTCCTTGAATCGACAGAAAATGTCATCCTTGGTTTTCAGAAAATAGATCCATGTTTTCCTTGAGTGGTCATCAATGAAGGTAAGGAAATACCCAGCACCGCTGAGAGCTTTGACGGACATAGGTCCGCAAATATCTGAGTGTATCAATCCTAGTACACTCTTGGCCTTGTGGTTTCTCCTAGGAAATTCTACCTTGGCATACTTTCCTAGAGCGCATCCCCTGCATACAACATCTCGTTCCATAATCAGATCCGAAACTCTTGTTACAGTGCTCCTGAGAATTCTCAGAGCTCCATGGTGCAAGTGACCCATCCTTCTCTGCCAAAGTTCATTCAAGTATTTGTCCCCATGACTGCCTATTAGCGCCATTGGAGATTCTAGTTGTAATCTATACAACCAATTACTTTTGATTCCGATCTGCACTTTCTTTTTCTAGCTCGGGTGTTTGACATATACCTTTTATTTGATGAAGTAGACGTCATAGCCCGTGTCTTTTATTTGTGACATGAAAAGTAAGTTCATCCCCAATCCTGGTACATGTAGCACATTTCTGGCATGGAACCGCTCTCCCGATTCTGTCTGAAAAACTATAATACACTTTCCTACTAGAGTACACTTTGCCTTGTTCCCCATGGTGATCTGAAAGTTCATATTCTCTTCTTGATATTCTGAAAAACACTCCCTGATTCCCGCCATATGCCATGAGGCTCCACTGTCTATATACCATACTTTTGATGATGCAGCACTATTCATGCACGTCATTTCTTCTTCCAACCTGGAAGCCAACATAGAGAAATCGAAATCTCTCTCTCTTGTGGAATCTTCTAAAAATCTATGTGAGTCCCCTAAGGTTGATGACTCTGCATCATGGTCTCAACCCATAAATGATTTTCCCTTTCTACCTATGATTACTTTCTCTGATACCATGTGAAATTCTATCACTGTGGCAACTGATTTACTTTTCCTACTTATTTCATCATAATTTATTCATGAAATTACTTCAACAAATATTAAAAAAACTACTGCTACATATATCACATTATAATATAGAAACAAACATATGCACACATTAACATAGTTATTTTAGATTAATGTCCTTGGAAAAACCCAATGTGGGAAAATCAGTGCAGTAAGGGAGGATTTTGTTATTCAGCAATTTTCTAGTACAACAGGGTGCAAAACTAGCTTACCCACAAATAGAAAAATTTCCAACACTTCTTTTGAACCCAGCATAGGCCCTACTAACCTCTATGTTAGCCTACTGATGCTCTGCGTAGCCTCTCTGGCCTTTTGTGTCACTCTTGCAGCCTCTGCGTGGATGATGTGGGCCCTTCTCGCTCTACGTAGTCTCTGCTGCCTCTATGTGGCTTCCTCTAGCTCTACGTCTGCCTCTTATGCCGTTGCTCTGATCTCCCATCTATCTGTTCCATACTTGATACCTCCTTACTGCTCTCCAGACCACTCGTTCAATTTCTCAGCAGACCCCGCTCCAGAAATTGAACTGACTGGTCTCCCTTAGTGTGTTCTCCAAGTGACCCTCAAGCCTCCTCTTATACTTTCCTCTTTAACAAATCAATGGCTGAGATTAAGTCCTTAATCAATGGCTAAGATTAGATCTAGCTTGATCCATGTCTTTTGGAGCATTCTAACACCAGTTTCATATTAATACACATTAATATTTTATTTTCCCTAATTTTAGACTTAGGGTCTCCATCAAAAATATTAATTATTTTAATATCTCCTAAACTGTTTAGAATCTTCCCAAATCCTTTCTGGTTATTGGATATCTCATTTGCCCCAACCTCTCCACCCAATTTCGTTGCTAGAGCACATTCAATGCTACCCGAAATCAACAATTTGGTCAAGCAGAAGTTGAGTTATGAATTATTTTATTTATACATGTATAATGGAATGGGTCGGCCCTAACCACATGAGTAACTTCATGGGTCAGTCTTAACCCCAAGTGAACCCTTGGGAAAGCCTATAAATAGAAGAGACCTCAATATCATTTGGAAACATGTCTCCTCTTCTCTTTTGTCTTGGTTCACACACATTCAATGGAAGGAGTTCGTGCAAGGGACTGAAATCATAGGCGAAAGGTTTGCTGTCATTTAGGGTCTTCTGGATCTCGGTCTCTGACAAAAAATAGGGCATTTTGATCCCTGAACGGTGACACACAAGACTACGAGAGAAACTAGAGACCCATAGTAACTTACACAGAGGCTTATGGGAGTGACTATGGCCTCAGAGGTAGATCTGGAAGTATCAGTCCTCGATAACTCGCACGAGTGGTCTTGAGAGCGACCAGGATGTCCTGGATGCATGAACAGTAACTTCAAGGGAGAAACCAAGGGTTTTAGGTGTGTTTCACCCCAGTCACATACACAAAATCTTATTGAGAGTGACTGAGCAGTCACAATTGCCCTCACACAGTAGCTGAGAGAGCAACCAAGGAATTTTGGTCAAAAACAGACAATTTCGATGAGAGCGACCAGAGTTCAGATCTAGATTTTGACATCTTGGCTTTAGTTGACTTCAGCGATCCAATAGATCTAGATTTCTCTCTACTATTATACAGATATGTAGACCTGATTTGTTAGTTTCTGCCACAAACATATGTATTGGGCTCATTGACAGTGAGAACAATGCTTAATAGTGTTTGGCATAATGACAATAGTATACAACAGTTGACATCAGTTTGTGACAACAAATTACAACCATCAGTATGAGGGTTCTAATTCCTAACATGATTAGCTCTGTTTCATGGATATCATTATTGTTTCGCTGCATAAATAAAGTTATGGATAATTGTACTCTCTTTTGTTGCACCATTTGATGACGATCTAAGAATAAGATTTGCAAGGGTTTTCCCCATAGTGGGTTTTTCCCTAGCCTTGAACCAATCTTGGTGTCTCTATGTGTGTGCATGCTTTCTTCGAATGTTCCTCTCATATTATGTTGCATTGATGATGATGATGATGTTGTTTCTTTCTATATAATTGCATATGTTGATGTATAATGGTGAAGATCTGAATAATGTAATGATGATATGGGGTTAACTTAATGTATTAATGATGAAATTAAATTATCATAGCAAAGAAAAATGTCGCCCTATGAAAAATTAACATGGTATTTGAGGTGAGATGAAGAAAAGTCATGGAGATCACCCTGGTAATGACACCTTGGATGGAAGCAAGAAGAGGACTATGGAGACCTAAAATAATTCTAGTGGTTGAAGAAAACACTAGGCATATTGATGATTAGGGTTTGATGGATTATACGAGGTTAGGGTTGGAGAGAAAACCCAAGTTTATGGCTAAGACTTGAGATTTGATGTATGAAACTATAACATGGTCTATGTGAAGATGCTCAAGCACTTGGGAAAAAATTGATGAAGCCCTAGATGGCTTGGTTGTTGATAAAGTTGATTGAAGGCAACATTCTTATGTGGACTATGGATAGTGATGATTCTTGAAGGCTGGTTCAAGAGGGAAAGAATCACCTCTCATTGAATATAAGAATTTCTTCACTTATGATGCTTCTTACTTGTTAGATCTGATTATTATATTTATTTCATGTACTTCTTGCATATATATTTGAGTATATGGATGTTTCTAGCCTTCTTGATGAGATGTGATGAGTAGATCCTTCTTGAGGATCACTTTGAGATGCATATCTGGAAAGAGACAAAAAGGCAATTGATGAAAAGATAGCAAAGTGCTTCAAGTTGCCTATGTCTAAAGAAAAGGTGCACATGTAATACCACAAGGTATGCATGGTATGTTTTAGCTATTTCCTTGGTAAGCCCTAAGGTATGATGAAAATGTCTCCTTCTTTAATGCCTCATACATTTATATGAAAGTGACTTGGTTCTGTGCCTCCTATAATGAAATGTTTCTCTGAGTTTTGAACTTTTGATCTTCTTTAATTCTATGAGGCTATCTATTGTTGATACATTCATACACTTAATGTTTTTCTAACATCTATGATCTATCCATTGGACATATTGATCCTATAAATAAGGCTAGAACCTTGACTTGAGTAAATGATACTCTTGATACTTGATTTCATATAGAAGGATAGTTCATTGACTCCTATACATGAGTCTGCTAGTAATACTTGTGATAAGGATGATTGACACTCTTGTTGTTTTGATAAATCTTTATTGAATGATCTAACCTGATTTCATTGGTCATGAATAGCCTGGTAACATTGATGTGAGAAGTATAAGTGTAATATTGATAGGCATATCTCTTACTAACTATGGTCATGTCTTGATAGCATATGGTTAAAATGAACGTCCTCACTTGATGGAGTGACTTGATAGCAAGTGTTAATCTTTGAGATCTATTTGCTGCTTTGAGTCTAACCTTTGATGAAAGATTGATGTCATGATGGTGATAGCCACATGTTTATGATCTAACATATATGATGTTGCATGAATATATTAGAGACAAGTTTCTTACATGAATGAAGATGAATGATATAGATCCTCAATTAGAGGGAGAATCTCTTCTCAAGATTCTTACCCTTATTACTATTTGTATTGTATGCTGCTAAAGTATAATTTATGTGCGTCTGACAGTATTGACCTAGCAAAGTCTTAGATTGGAATTATGTACATAAATTAGGGTTTCTGCTCTGGATGCAATCATAGATCTAGGAGATCTTGTCCCTAGACGCACACATGCTAAGGCCTAGACAACGCCCAGGAAGCTAAAGTCACTCTCAAGCTAACTTGAAGGGAGCGACCACAGGTTTGACTATTGTTGACCATCATTTGAAGCTTTTTGAAGTTGTTTGAATTTTGAATCACAGTGTCTCTGACATATTCTACCACTCTTAACTAATTTATGAAGTTGTTGGGTTAAATTTTTATCGCATAATGTTGAAATATGGCAACAATAATATTCCAATTTAATTTGTCCTTGAATTAAATTGTGAATTAAAATCGAATTTAGTCTTAACAGCTACTTGGAAATAATTAATTATCTATTTTAAATTAATTAGTTGGAGAAATTCAAGTTAGAAGTATTTCTGAAGAGATGCAAGAGTTATCCCTTAAATTAAGGAGATAAGATTGATTTATATTTGAGTTGTAATTAGTTAACTTAGTTTACTGAGTTAAGTCCAGTTAAATTAGTTCCAAACTGTTTGAGGAACTAATAGTGAGTTACCAGTTAGTTGATGCATTAATGCACTCAACTAGTGCTACTCCAGTTAACTGAAGATTCCCTCATCAGAAACCCGTGCATGTCTATTCTGAGAAAGACCCAGTTGAGATTAATGTTCAAGGGCAATGTATTATTAGTTACATGTGTTTTCTCATGGAGAAAACTCATGCATGCATTCAAGGATTTAATCCTTGAGGATTGCGCAGTTTTGAAGGATTTTTTTTCCACTTGGTAATCGGCTAATCATCCAAAAGGAACAACATAAGGAAATAGGAGCTTGGAGGGTAGAGAGGAAGGCTGGAGAGAAGCCAAGATTACTTGTGAGCATCTGTGAGGATTGTACTGAGAGCTGGCTAGCTATGAGAGCTAAGGCTTTGTATAGTTCCTATGTATTTCCACCATGTATGATAATACAATAGTGTGGGATTTTTAGTTGAGGCTTTCCCCGAAGTATTTTCATGTGTATTCTACCATTGATTCTTCTTCTTTTGGTTATATTGTTCAGCTCGATCTTTAAGCTTCCACAAATTGATAGTAGAAGTAGGTTATAGTATTCTGCTTTGATTTATATTGCATTATCGGGTTAACCTACCATCAGATTTTCTACACATAATGTGGTATTGCAGGAAAAGATTGAATGTTTTCCATAACATAAACATGTAGATTGAACTTGTGTTTGCAAGTGATCGAGACATACATATAGATATGTCACTATGTTTTTGCTACAAGAGGTTGGCATGATTTGGCTTACTAATATATATGAACAATGTTTTGTCACGATGCTTGAAAATAACTTTGAATTGGTGACTAAGATATGATTTGATTATAGATCTCTCTATGATAGCATATTTTGGACTTGACCTGATTATCTGATTTGAGGATTCTTGATTTGTCGTATTATGGATGATATGTGGACACTATGACTTATGTGAGTTTTCAGAAATTGGTCTCCTTGTTCTTAGCACAATGGTTGAAGTAATGATAGTTGTGATTTGGCTTGAAAAATGGGACCTGCATGACTCATCCTTGATGTATGCATTTGCACTTAGTAACATAATGACTTATGTTATGATTATGAGAATGACTTGATGAAGCCTTGGACTTATATTGCATGGCTGATTACAACTTGTTGATATGAGAATAGTCAAATTCAGACTTGATATGAGCTCTACCTGTCTCCTGGTTGAAAGTATTAATATTGTGATAATGATGACTTTGATTATGGTCATAATCTAGCTTCAAAACTCTGATGAGATGTTTTTTCTGATATAATGATACAACAATGATTTATGTAAGGATGATTATGAGGGCTTAGAAAGGAATTATGCTTAGAATCTAGATATGTCTATATGTGACAGTTATATAATGAATTCAGGATGATGAGTTCCAAGATATGGATTTGATATTGATTATGGTTTTTATTTTATATGCTAATGATCTACTTGTGACAAGTGATGAGACTCCGATGATGTAAATCAAAGGGAGATGGATTTTGAAGCTTGAAATGATGTATCATGGCATGATGAATTGATTTCTAGAATTTAAGAAAGAAATTCCAAGTTATTGGAAAATTGTTTCTATAAATCCATGATATCTTGGATGAGAGGTCCGTAGAATGTCCAAAGTTGATCATGATGTTGCTAGCATGGATAGTTGTGAGGCAGGATAAAAAAGCTCCTTCGAAAGTTGTATGAGCATGACTTGGATATGACATGGTTATTATATTATATATATATATATATATATATATATATATATATATATATATATATATATATATATATATATATATATATATATATATATATATATATATATATATATTAGTTGGTATTGAGATACTGTCATATATTGAGACAATGCAGTTGTTCAAACAATCTCAGGCTTGTGGTTGGCACCTCCTAGAGAGGGAGGATGATTATGGTATAATTTTGTGATTTATATGATTATATATGATATGACATGATATTTGATTTGATGTTATGTATTAATAGGAAACAACTGCTATTGAGATAAGAAGATTGCATATATTCTCACAAATGCATTACCAAAGAGAAAGTTCTTGGTTTTTAGAGAGGATCCCCTCCAGATGAAGGGAAATGCTAATCGAGGACACTTAGCCAACTCTTCATATTCTGTTTGAGATCCCAGGGTGAGGAATCGAGATAGAGGGTTCCTGGGTTTCAGCGAAATGTGGACAATATGAATTACCCCTATCTGTTACCTATAGGGTTGGATTAGTAGATCACCCTATCTTAGTATTTGCAGAGTATACCCCAGTTGGAATCATACCCACAAGCCAAGATTATTGGGAGTATTGTTCCTCATCTAGAAAATGAGTTGAAAGTATACTTGGGGGTGTACAACCCAAGGCGATTATGATGCAAGTGTTCTACCACATGACTATTTAGGGTCATTGATGGGAAGATTAGTAGGAAATAGGATGGTTTCAGATGACTCGATATGCTTCTAGGTTGATGGTAAAGCTCCCGGATGAAATTCCAAGGTTGAGAATTTTCTACCCTGTGTGATGAGTTATCCTGTTGCTTGGTATGGGTGGAAGTTATTGCTCCCCAATGTGATTCCAGGTTGAGACGTTCTCCATGATGATATGCTCTCCGATGAGAACATTCCTGGTAGTAGCCTACCGATAGAGATTCTAGATAGAATCCTAATGGATAGAGGGTGGTAGCTTGAGATCACCTCCAGTAACAAATTCTTCTTCTTCTAGATCCGAGAATGTTCAACATATGAGCAGGTACAATCAAGAGATAAACAAGAATAAGAAAAGGATAGATCAAGACGTACAATGATGATTTGTGATATTGAGACACTTGATATGGGCATGGCATGATGAATACATGATAGGGATGATCTGTGATGATTTTTGATGACACTCAAAGGTTCCAGAGTGACATATTATTCGATGAACAGATATTGGCAGGTGGAATTCTCCCTTACTTGAGAGGGAGTGTTAATTTTTTCAACTGCGGTAAAATTCCACCTTGGATAGCTCAAATGACCAAGATAATGATTTCATTTGAATCCTCTTTTTGATAGGACCAAAATCAACCTAAAGATCACCCAATTTGGTCAAGAAGAAGTTGAGTTATGAATTATTTTATTCATACATGTATAATGGAATGGGTCAGCCCTAACAACATGAGTAACTACTTGGGTCAGTCTTAACCCAAAGTGAACCCTCAGGAAAGCCTATAAATAGAATATACCTCAAGATCATTTAGACACACATCTTCTCTTCTCTTTTATCTTGGTTCGTACATGTTCGACGAAAGGAGTTCGCGCAAGGGTCTGAAATCACAGGCAAAAGGTTTGCTCCAAGTAAGGGTCTTCTGGATTTTGGTTGCTGGCACAAAAAATGGCATATTAGTCCCTAGAAACTGTAACACAAGCCTATGAGAGGGAACAAAGACCGATATTCATTGGAAAAGAGGCTTATGGGAGAAACTTTGGCCTCAGAGGTAGATTTGGAAGTATCAGTCCCCGGTTGCTCGCACAGAGTGGTCTTGAGAGAGACTAGGTTGTCTAGGATGAATGCATAATAAATTAAAGGGAGTGACTAAGGGTTTTAGGTGTGTTTCTTCCCGGACACACACACATAGTATTCTTGAAGAAGAACTAGCAGTCACAGTCACTCTCACACTGTATCCGAGAGAGTGACTAGGGAATTTTAGTTGCCCTCAAACAATTTTGATGAGAGCGACAAAAGTTCAAATCTAGAGTTTGACATCTTGGATTTAGTTGACTTCAGTGATCTGGTAGATCTAGGTTTCTCTCTACTATTATACATATCTGTAGATCTTATTTGTTAGTTTTCGTTGCAAAAATGTGTATTGGGCTCATTGAGAGTGACATTAGTGCTTAGTAGTGTTCGACATAGTGACAACAATATACAACAGTTGACATTAGTTTGTGAGAACACATTACAACCATGAATATGAGGGTTATGATTCCTAGCATGATTAGATCTGTTTCATGGATATCGTTACTTTTTTGCTACATAGATAAAGTTATGGATCATTGTACTCTCTTTTGTTGCATCATTTGATGACGATCTAAGAAGAAAAATATTTGCAAGGGTTCTCCCCATAATGGGTTTTTCCCTAGTCTCAAACCAATCCTGGTGTCTCTATGTCTGTGCATGCTTTCTTCTACTATTCATTTTATATTCTTCTACATTGATGATGATTGTGATGTTGTTTCTTTCTATATAATTGCATATGCTGATGTATAATGGTGAAGATCTGAATAATGTAATGATGATATGGGGTGAACTTAATGTATTAATGATGAAATGAAATTATGATAGCAAAGAAAAATGTCACCCTATGAAAAATTAACACTTACATTTATTGTCCCTCAAGTAAGCATTGTGACTTCAAAAAATATGCGAGGAGGATCATTTGTTTCTCCTAGCCAACATCGGGGAAATGTCGCTTCTAATATGTCTCAAACTTGGTATAGTTCATTGTTTGGAGGGATGCCAACCTACAATACCTTTCCTAGAGTGACTATTTTACATGGGGGCATCCCTGATACTAGCACTATCACTTCTATGGGTCATCGTCCTTATGTCGGTTCTATTGCACAAGCTGGTCCATCATTCCATGTCAGGTACAACCTCATGAACTGTCATGCTCTTAGGGGTTCTACGCTATCTGGGGGAATTTAGCCTAGGGGAAAAATCCTTTCACCAATCACATTAGCACACATATTGTATATGTTGGGATGAACTGTTACCAGAGTCAACAATCGTTACATCATAATCCTTATATAGGGGGAACCTCATAGTTGGTGAACTCCATAATCCATTTTTATCTTCACTTAATCTATTGGATCTAACAAAGCTAACAAACGATACCATATGACATGAGCCTTGGTGGCCACCTATGCTTGCAAAGTTACTGTCCGATATCCCGAAGTTTAAAGGAAATCCTTGGGAGAATCCATCCACCCATATTACCACTTACCATTTGTGGTGTTTGTCAAACTCTTTAGTCGATGATTCTATCAAATTATGCTTGTTCCAACATACATTAACTAGAGATGCTTCCAAATAGTACATTGAATTGGACACCTCAACTTACATTGATTTTTCATCCTTGGACGAAAATTTCTTGACCCATTTCTAGTTGCCTACAAGGTATGACATCGATTCCAACCTTTTTTCTAACTTTAAACAAGATGATGCCACCTTGATTTCTGATCATATTCATGAGTGGCGATGTCGCAAGAGGTTGGTTAGAACTAAACTTCTTAATGAAATATTATGAAAATGGTTCATTGGACCATTTCAACCTGAAATTTCTAAATGTGTTTCCATGTTTAGAGTTGTTACCGAGAAACAATCCATCTTAGTTACCCATCAACTAGATTTGATTTATTCGCAGTCAGGTATGCTTTATGAAGTAATTCTCTATGCTCCTAGGCCTTCAATTGACCCCCCAAAACCTACCCCTGGCCTACATGCTGAAACTATGATTGGGTTTGTTTCTGACTCCATGAACCAACTTGTTGCCCAACTTGGGTAATTGATAGTTACATTGTAAGTCCCAGCAAGTGTGTCTGGCTCTACAAAAGATTTTTTTTTCAGCAACCCACCGATGTTCTTACAGTGAAGTCCAAAAGACCTAAGAACAACCAAAAAACTTGTGGTTAAAAGAATAAGAAAATAAAAATAAAAAATCTAACTACTTAGTAATCTCAACCAAACCCGCAAAATCAAATAGGGGGCATGATTGATAGTCATCGACAGATTAAGTTCCCTAATAAAATTTGTCGAGGTCACCATCTAAGTCACAAGTTCCCCTGAATAGATGAATTTCATAGGTTCCTTGCTCCACCACAATCTACCCAAAAACTTATTGTTTTAACTCATGCATTCCATGCACAACTGCAACAAAAAATGATTGCACAACCTCCTCCACCTCTACAAGGGGGCAATGAGGGGCCATATTTCAATCCTAGAAATAACTCATCCATCATTATGTGTCAATAGAATGTTAATGTGACCAAGCAAGCTAATTCTTAAGATGTTCCTGAGTCAAGTTCATCTCCTAACTACTCACCCTCTCCACCCCCTTCCATTGGACCTCTCACATTAGATAATCCTTTGGAACCCATTTACTTCCCACCTAAGGGTATTGTTCGTAAGACAACACACAACCATAGGTACACCACTATTCATGCTGAGTGGTGCTCATAATAACATAACACCACATTTAGAATGCGGTAGAGGAGGCTTCAACAAGGAGCTGAAGTGACTCCAACCATGTACCTCTGCATATCCCAAGGTGTATCTGCAATAATCCTTAGAGGAACCCCTTGTGTGAATCCATTGACATTATGAGTGAATTCCCACAACCCCTCATCCTCATCATCTTCTATTGCTGCATGTGTGGCCTGGGCTTGGGACGGTAGTACATTTCTCCTAAGTAAATAATACCCTGCAGGGTTGTTACCGGGAATAGTGTCCACTTAGAGCTGCTATTCCCACTAAGACTGGTAGCTATCTTAGAAACAAACAAGTTAAAACTACTTTCACTTTCCTTTATGAAAAATAGATAAGAGGGGAACAAGGGACACCAACCTTAGTCTTGCGCTTGGTTCCTTGCCTGGTTCCTCTCCTTCCCGATAGATCTTTGCCACTTCTTCTTCGTCTACCCAGCTTCAAAGAGTACCTGTGGAATCAAAGCAGCATAATACTATCGAAGAACATAGATCTATAGTCATAAACAACACAGGACCAGATATGTATTGACCACATAGATGCATATACAATCAAACATACAAGAATGTGGAGGAAAACTTGAATAGCTTTATTAATATCAAGAATAGCAAGAGGATTACAACCAATTGTTCTGACCCAGCATCATCCTCCAACAAGAAAGCCCTTCTTCACCTCATGTAAAGCTTAGATCACCCAACACTATGATGTTACACCAGGAAACCAACAACACTTCTCTACAATATACAAGATTCCAGCCTCTAGATCTCTGTGATGAGGGATCCATATATAGATGATTGTAGGGGGTGAGTCAGCTTCTGGGATTTTTATTAGTGTCCTATCTCTGATAGTTCTTGATTCCACTTGGAGATTGATGATCTCTTACTCATCCCTGGGCAAAATCAGAGAGGCAAGTGTCAGAGGAGAAGTTTCTGGAAGATTCTATGATCCTTCGCCTCACAAACTGCCTCTGCCATTTGTCCATTCTCTCCCATCACACCCTACAGAGGGACTATCCAGTATGCATCGCACCCTTTACACTGAGTAGGTGATATGCATCGCACCCTCTGCACTGGGCATTCTGTATGGTCCAGTTTTGACCAGTTCTGAGCAGTTTTCTGTGGAGAACTTCTGGGAGATGATGTAATCAGCTGACCTTGTTCCTTTAGGGAGTGAAGCAACACTTTTAGGGACTTAGGAGCCCTTAGTTTATGGACATTTATGATTGGGGTTGCAATGCCCAAAAATATCTATAACAAGGGTGCATGTGCGCCACATTTTCATATCACATTTATTACATATAAGTAGATTGTACCCAATCAAAAAAAATTTCATATTCTAAAAATCCAACAAAATTATAAAATACAAAAACTAAAAATATGTTACCTTTGTCATCAAAATACATTCCAGAGGGCAAGACCATGCCCACTTCTCCTTGGAAGTCTACTCCATCATATGGATAATCATCCACTACCAATGATGCTTACTCTCAACTACTTCCAGTATATATCTGGTGTAGGTTTTAACCCCGTACAGAAATTACTTGCATACGAATTCTAAAACACAGAAAATAAAAAATGCGAGAGCATAACACATAAAACACATATACACAGAGATTTTCCCCTGGATCCCAAAACCGAGACTACCAGCTTGATTTTTCATTATATTCCTTTCAATGTTACAATACATATTTATACATGCCGAAGCATCCAATACCATGGATCGAAAACCATCACGTCCAAAACCATGGACCAAAAACCATAGGTAGGTTCGCCCAACCTAATATAGGGTCCAAAAAAAAAAATTCCTATGGCGCTGCCCCAGACCCCGTAGAGGGGGGCTACCCACCCCCCTCAAACCCACCGGACAGGGGGGCCTGCCGCCCCCCCACTGCACAATCAACCCAATGAAGGGGGGACTCCACCCCCCTCTCACCCCCCGATTCACTACATATGTTAGTCGTAGAAAGAATATAACACAACTGAACATTCTCCCACTTAATGTTCTCTTTCCACAGGGAGCACAAGAGAGCTTAGTCATTTTTCCAGCCCTGAAACACCCATTATTTCTCTACACCAAGAGAACTTCTCAGAGCTCACAGATTTTGTCAATGCATCTGCAGTATTCTTCAAAGTGTCCACCTTTACCAGCAACACCATTTTGTCTTCTATCATATCCCTCACAAAGTGATACTGAACATCAATGTGCTTTGTCTTTGAATGATAAGCAGGGTTCTTTGCCAAGAAAATTGCACTTTGGCTGTCACAGTCTATCCTTATAGCTCCCTGTACTATCCCCATACTTGAACACAATCTCTGCAACCAAACTGCTTCCTTGCTTGCATGAGTGGCTGCCATGTATTCTGCCTCTGTAGTTGATAGGGCCACTACAGATTGTTTCTTACTCATCCAACTGACTGCACCTCCAAATAGGTTAAACACATACCCACTTGTAGATCTTCTCTGATCCAGATCTCCAGCCCAGTCTGCAT